>CAUYRH010038926.1:0-13906 GCA_963574655.1 Perodicticus potto | reverse complement strand
TGGTGGGGCCACATCTATGGTGCATCTTAGAAGGGTACAGGCGAACCTTGCTAAATGCAGAATACACATGTCTTCATATAATAATAGAGAAATTGCCAGGAAGGCTATGTAAATCAGTTTGATGAAAATAGTTAAGATTGTATTTGAAACCAGCACATTGTACCCCTTGATTGCACTATTGTACACAGCTATGATTTAATGATAAAGATAATAAAAAAAAGTTACTAATATTTAATTTTTATATTAAAAGGGAAGTACAGTACTGGAATGCACAGTGAAACCTAAATTCAAAAAAGCTGTATTGTTATAATCAATTTGAAAATTGTATGAAGAAAGGCTTTCACAAATGCCATAGTATGTCTCTTATTTTACACATATTTTCTCTCGACTAAGAAGCATTGTTTAAGTGTATCTTTTTGGATAACTATGGGATAAATAAAACAATGTCTTAAAAATTAAAAAAAAAAAGATTCCAAGAGCGAATCAATACATGGCGCATCTGTGAAGCCAACAGTGCTGGGAAAGCTGGCGCTGCACCGGGTGGCCGTAGGGTCAGCTCCGTGGGGCCTGTCCCTGGAAGCAGCAGCTCCAGGGGAGGGGCCTTCAAGGACTTTGAAGGGATTGACCGTGGAGTTGTTCCTGACCTAGGAGACCATGGAGCCCTGACGGATTCTGCATTCATCCCTCACAGCTCCAACCCTAGCATTTTGGAAATATAATTTGAACTAGACTAACTCCAGCTGGTGCTATAGTAGAAAAGATTGATTGCTATTTCCTTTTAGCTCAATTCTCCAGTCAGCTCAGCAGAAAACAAAATAAAACCTGTTTACATTTGTCTGACTTTTGAACGCAGCTATGTATCTTCTTAACAAATGTTCTTAAGTCATAACCATCATTTATTTTTCAATCCATAAATATTTATTGAAGTCCTACAATGCTAACAACTGGGCAAACATCGGTGGCATGGAGCTTAATGAGTCTAGAGAAGAATCAGGCGGTAAGTAAATCAATGAACAAGCAAATATGTAATTACAAGTCGCGACGAGACAAAGAAAATGGATAGAGAAGGGATCGATGATGATGGGGGGAGTCGGGGGTTATGTGGGTGAGGACATAGAGGAGTGATATTTACTCTGAAACCAGGTAAATGAGAAGGACCCACAATTCATGGGTCTGCAGAAGCATCGCTGGAGGGGTGAGCCATCCAGGTGGAAGGATGAAAAGGTTTAGCGTGTTTGAGAACAGGAAGGAATCTACAGTTTTCTACACAAGGAGGAGAGCTGAGTGAGATGGAGACAGGAAAGCAGGCAGGGACCAGGTCGTGGGGAGCCCTGTAGGCCGAGCCCGGGATGTAACACTCAGCTTGCTTAGGGGCTAAGACCACAGATGAAACCACGTGTGGTCCATAGAATCAGCTTCTAGCACTTAGTAGCTGTGTGACTTTAGAGAAGTTACTTAACTTTTCTGTATTTCAGACTTCTCACCTGTAAACGTGGGGATAATAAGAACACCTACTTCCTAGCCTTGTTTTGAGAAATATTTGAGATAATAAATGTGAACTTCTTAGATTAGTACCTTCCTCTGTGTGTGTGTGAGTGTGTGCGTGTGTGTGTGTGTGTGTGTGTGTGTGTGTGAAACTCAAGGGCTTTAATCAGGGGAGTGATCTGATCAGAGTTTTGCCTGCTCAGTGGAGAATATATAAGGAAAGGAAGAATTAGCTCGGCACCTGTGGCTCAAGTGGCTAAGGCGCCAGCCACATACGCCTGAGCTGGCGGGTCAAGAAAAGGAAGAATTAAAATGGGAAAGGTAAATACGGAGGTTGTAGGGTCCTGATAAAGTGCTTTGACATTAGATGTTCTTCTTTAATTCTCCAATATACTCTTTTTGTCTTAATCTGTGCTGTCTCTCATCCTGTTACTTTTCTCTTTTTGAATGTCTTTCTTTACTTGACTATTCAGTATAAAGGTCATGTGTTAGAGACATAATGTAATGTATGGCAAAAATTTTCTAAAATGACTACGGAGAATAATTTCTGAGTCTGGAATTTCTTTTATGAAAATGTTGGGAATTAAATTGTTCCTTATTAATTTATTTATTCATCAAACACCCACTAGAAACTAATTACATGTTGGACATTCATTTAGGAGTGTAGAATGCCTAAGAAAGCAAATTAAATTTTCTTTCATAAAACTGATATGTAACCTGGGAAGGCTAAGTGGTGACATGATTTAGTTGAAAAATCCGTACCTGGGCAGCACCTGTGACTCAAAGGAGTAGGGCGCCAGCCCCATATAACAGAGGTGGTGGGTTCAAACCTGGCCCCGGCCAAAAAGTGCAAAAAATAAATAAATGAATAATTAAAAGAAAAATCTATACCTGAGAAATAGTTACTCAAAAAGACAAAATAAATATAAAATCTTTCAAAATATATATATATATATTTGCTTTTTATGATGTGTATTTCAAAATATTAGGGACTATAAGTAGTCTTATTATATGGACAATTGTGTAATGCTGAATTGAGGACTTTTAGGGTGCCGGTCCCCAGAAGAGGGCCCATTGTACCTGATAGGTAAGATGTTAAATTGCCTCCCCTCCTCACCCTCTCCTTCTTCGTTTCCAATGTTCCAACTGTATGATCCTGAGTATCAACAGTTTAGCTCCCACTTATTCATGAGAACATATGTTGTTTGTTTTTCAATTCCTGAGATACTCCACGTAGGATAATGTTCTCCAGTTCCATCCAAGTTACTAGAGTGATATGATTTCATTCCTTTTCTGGCTAAGAGGTACACGTGTGTGTGTGTGTGTGTGTGTGTGTATTTGTGTGTGCCTGTGCCTCATTTTCTTTATCCACTTATGAATTAATGAGCCCCTAGGTTGAGTCCACATCTTTGAAATTGTGAATTTTGCTATTAGACCCATTCAGGTATAGGCACCTTTTTGATATAATGAATTCTTTTCCTTTGGGTATATACTCAGTGATAGAATTACCACATCAGATGGCAGTTCTGATTTTGGTTCTTCGAGAAATCTACATACCGTTTTCCACAGAGGCTGTACTAATTGATATTCCACTGGCTGTGTGGAAGCATTCCTTTTTAAAATAATGGCTGTGGTTTTAATTTGCATTTCCCTGACGTGTAGTGAGGATGAACATTATTTCATGTGTCTGTTGGCCATTTGTGTACCTGTTATGTCTTTTGACCACTTTTTAATGGGATTATTTGTTTTTTCATGCTGATTTGTTTGAGTTATTTGTGGATTCTGCATCTCAGCCTTTTGTCAGATGCATAGTTTGCAGATTTTTTTCTACCATGCTGTAGGTTGTCTGTTTATTCTGTTATTTCCTTGTCTGTGTGGAACTTTTCTTAATTTAAGTCCTGTTTATTTAATTGGTTTGCTATATTTGACTTTGGAGTCTTTTTAATTTTTTTTAATCTAAGTCATGCTTATTTAATTGGTTGTGTTATATTTGACTTTGGAGTCTTAGTCATAATTTTTAGCCTAGAACAGTTTTTGCTATGGTTTATTCCAGAATGTTTATTATTTCTGGTCTCACCGTTAGATCCTTAATCCATATTGGGTTAATTTCTGTATGTGGCTAGAGACAGGAATACTGTTTCATTCTTCAGCGTGTAGATACCCCATTTTCCCTCACTGTTTATTAAACAGGATGTCATGTCCCTAGCATATGTCATTGCCTGCTTTTTTGAAACTCAGTTTGTTTTAGCCATATGCTTTTATTTCTGCTTTATGTTTCCTTCCACTGATAGATGTCTCTAACTTTATTTCCGTATCATGCTGTTTTGATTACTATAGCCTTGTAGTGTAATTTGAAATTGGATAATGTGATGCCTCCACATGTGTTCTTTTTGCTCAAGTTAGCTTATTTATTCAGGATTTTTTCCTTTGGTTCCATATGAAGTTTAGAATTTTTTTCAAGATATGTGAAAACTGATGGAAATTGTGTTCAATCTATACGTGACTTTGGGACATTTAACACTGTTGATTCTTCCAGTTCCCCTTTGCTTGTGTCATCTCTGATTCCTCTTATCAGTGGTTTGCAGTTGTCCTGTAGAGATCTTTCATCAATGTGGGTGGGTGAATTTCTAGGAATTCTGTCATCTTTGCATCTACTTTAAATAGTATTGCATTCTTTATTTGATTCTCAGCTTGAATGTTATTAGTATATAGAAATGCTACTGATGTACATATATTGATTTTGTAACCTGAAACTTTGTTGAATTTATTCATTCGAGGGCTCTTTTGGTGGCATCTTTAGGTTTTTTTATATACAAGATGATATTGTTAGCCAAAGTGGATCATAGGCCTCCTCTTTCTCTATCTTTCCCTATTTGGAGGCCCTTCATTTCTTTCTCTTGCCTGAGTGTTCTGACTAGGACTTCCAGAATTACATTGAATAGAAGTGGTGAAAGTAGGGACCCTTGTCTTGTTCCAGTTCTTAGGAAGAGTGCTTTCATCTACTCCCCTTTCAATATAATGTTGGCTGTGTGTTTGTCATATATAACTTTTATTACTTGGAGTTATGTTCCTCTGTACCTAGTATGTTGAGTGTTTTGATCATAAAGAGGTGCTGGATTTTATCAAATGCTTTTTTCTGCTTTTATTGAGGTAATTACATAATATGCCTTTGTTTTTACTTCTGTTTTCGTTGTGAATCACATTTACTGATTTTCACATACAGAATTATCCTTACATCTCTGGGATGAAACCCAGTTGATCGTGCTTGATTATCTTTTTGTTGTGCTGCTGAATTTTGTTTGTGAGTATTTTGTTGAGGATTTTTGCATCTGTATTCATAAAGGATATTGTGCTCTGGTTTCCTTTTTCGTTGTGTCCTGTCCTGGTTTTTGTATCCAGGTGACAGCGGCTGTGTAGCGTGAGGTAGGAAAGGTTCCCTTCTTTGGGTGTCATGAGCAGGTTCTGTTGGAGAGGTGCCGATTCTCCTTTGTAGGTCTAGTGGAATTCAGCTATAAATCCATCTAGGCTGGGCTTTTTTGTTGTTATCAGGAAATTTTGCATTATTGATTTATTCTTGCTGCTCATCATTGGTCTGTTCAAGATTCCTATTTCTTCCTGATTCAGGCACAGGAGAATGTATCCATTTCCTCAAGGTATCTAATTTGTATGCAGAGAGGTTTAAATAGCAGTTTTAAATGTTAGTTTGAATTTCTGTGCTATCAGTTTTCATGTTTCCCTTTTTATTTCTGATTGTGCTTCTTTTCCTTTCTCTTCTATATCTGGTCTTCTAGCAAAAGATCAGTCAATTTTGTTTATCTCTTCTCAGTACTTTTTGTTTTGTTGAGGATGTGTATTTTTTTTTTCCATTTTATTTAATTCTGCTCTGAGCTGTGTCATTTCTTTCCTTCTGATGGCTTTGAGTTTGATTTGTTCTTCTTTTTCTAGTTCTTAACGTACAACCTTAGGATGTTAATTGTTTATCCTCCTGGATTTTTTGATGTAAGCATGTAAGTCTATGAACTTTCTCTTTACCACTGCTTTTTCTGTATCCCATAGATTTGGAAGCTTGTGTTACCTTTGTTGTTCAATTTGAAAAATCTTTTTATTTCCATCTTGATTTCAGCAATAACCCAATAA
The DNA here is from genome assembly GCA_963574655.1 of Perodicticus potto. Taxonomy (NCBI): domain Eukaryota; kingdom Metazoa; phylum Chordata; class Mammalia; order Primates; family Lorisidae; genus Perodicticus; species Perodicticus potto. Next base: position 8,284 of record CAUYRH010038926.1, on the reverse strand, counting down.
TTTGGCTGTTTAATTTCCATCTATTTGTATGGTTTTGAGATTTCCTCTTGGAATTGATTTTTAGTTTTATTCCCCTGTGGTCTGAGTAGATACATGTTATGCATTCAATGTTTCTAAATTTGCTGAAGCTTGTTTTGTGGCCTTAGATATGATTAATTTTGAACAATGTCCCATGTGCTGATTGAGAATATATGTTCTGAAGGTTTGGGGGAGAATGCTCTATAAATGTCTGTTAGGCTCATTTGTTCTAGAGTCCCAGTTAACTCCAGTGTTTCTTCCTTGATCTGCTTCGGTGATATTTTTGGTTCTGTCAAGGAAGTGTTGAAGTCTCCAGGCAATACAAAGTTGCTGTTTATTTCTTTCCTTAGATCTAGTAAAATGTGTTTTATGAATCTATGTTAGATGTATATATATTTAGGATTTGTTGAATTGATCCCTTTATCATTATCTGATGACTATCTTTGATTTTTTCACCTTTGTTGATTTAAAGTTGATTTTAAACTTTAGATAAGAATGACTACACTTGTTCACTTTAGGTTTCCATTGGCATGGAATACTTTTTCCAGCCCCTTTCCATGAATCTATAATAATCTGTATCAGTTAAATGGGTTTCTTGGACATGGTATATATTTGAGTTATGTTTTTTCTCTATTCAGCAAATTTATGTTTTTAACGGAAAGGTTAGGACCTTTGATATTCAGTGTTAGCCTTGATATTTGAAATGCAGTTCTGGTCTTCATTCTGATTGTTACCTAGTTACTTTGTTCTGTCTCTTGTGTGTCTGTTTTGTAAGAGTTGTGAATTCTAACCATTGAGTGTTTTTATATTGGCATGTATTTACTGGTATAAAGTGTATAAAACCCTCTTAAGAATTTCTTATAGGGCAGGTCTTGGGGACACAAATTCCCTTGGTATTTGTCTGCTTGTCTGAAAAAGAATGTTTTTCTTATTCATTTATAAAACATAGCTTTGCAGGATACAAAATTTTTGACTTGGACTTATTCTGTTTAAAATCCAATTCCATTCCCTCTTGTAAGATCCCTGCCTGAAAGTCTACTGTTATTTTGATAGGTTTCCTATATAAGTTATTGTATAGGAAATGTGAGTTCCTCTTTCACATTGACTTAGGTCAATCTGATAGCTATATTCCTCAGTAATGCCCTTTTTGCAATAAATCTCCTGGACGTTCATTGAGTTTCATTTATATGAATTTCTAAATCGCTGCCAAACCAGAGAATTTTCCCTCAATTGTTCCCTCAAATATGTTTTCCAGGGCTTTTGCTTTCCCTTCTTCATCCACAGTACTGGCTATGATCCTAATATATGGCTGTTTTAGATACTTTTCGTAGACTTTGTTCATTCCTCTTGATCCTTTGTACTTTATTTCTTACTCATTGGGTTAATTCAAAAGAGTTGCCTTCAAGCTCGAAAATTCTTTCTTCTATTGGGTCTAGTCTATTGTTAACACTTTCCACTGTGTTTTGTAGTTCCTTAAAAGAATTTCTCATTTCCAGAAGTTCTATTTGAGTTTTATAAAATACATCAACTCTTTAATAAGTTTTCATTAATTTCCTGAACTAATTTCTTGTTTCTTTGAGTTGGTTTTCCATTTTCTCTTGAATAGCACTGAGTTTCCTTACAATCCATATTTGGAATTCTTTTTTTTTTTTTTTTTGTCATTTCAGTATTTTCATTTTGATTGGTATACATTCTTAGGACGCTGGTGTGCTCCTTTGGTGGGGGTGGTCATTTCATTCTCATTTTTATGTTTCTAGAGTCCCTTTCATCTGTAACAGGCGTTGCTTCTTGTTTTTGGATTTTCTTTTATTTATAGAGGACTTATTTTTTCCTTCACTCTTAATGGCATGCCTGTAGCATATGTTGAGAAAACCTTGTGCTTTTTCCTTGTAGGTGCTTTGACAGGGATGTAGGTTCTAGATGGAGCCTTGGTTACATAATAGATATATTCAGTGTGGTGGTTTTCTCAACTGTGAGTTACTTGTAGGCTATCATCGTAGTATACTATAGGCAGATTCTTTTGTCAACAAAAAGAGATGTATATATTAAGAAGTCTCATGGTTTTCTTAACAGTATGAATTATATTGTGTTGCTCAATTTAGTCTTTAAGTCAGTAGGTGGAGTTTGTAGGGAAGAGTCAGTCATGCCCTTTATGACAGAGTCAGTAAATGTAATGGGCTGTACATATTGTGCTCCCTGCCAGATTTCAGAAAAGAGCCAGGTGTAATGTTGTCTTATGGGACCTATGTCCAACCCTATTCGATCAGAAGAAGGACTCACACATATCCTAGGCAGTGGGTAGAATTCTGGAGCTACTTGTTCCCTTCTTGTGCTGTACCATAGCCCAGGTAGGTGGAGGGGTAAGGCTGAGCAAGTCTGGATAAGGTGAGCCTGTGTTTAGGTTCCACAATGGTGGGTACAAGAACTGTCATGACAGGTCAAAAGACTGCTCCCAGACCATTGGGTAAAGGTGTTTGCATGGCCCTACCAAGACAAAAAAGATTCTGCTCATGGGGGAGAAGAGGTCTGGGATTTAGTATGGCAGGTGAGAGTGGATTTCACACTTCTCCCTCTTCCCCTGTCCCACAGATCTCTTTCTGGTGTCTGGTCACAGGCACCAGCCCAAACTAGCTGAGCTCACCAGCAAGGCACAGCATGCTAGGAGCTTCCCTACTCAGCATTCCACCCCACACCAAAATCTTGGCCTTCTTATGGGGGTGGGAGGTGCTGTGAAAGTGCACTGCAGCTGGGACCTACACTGCACCCTTCATTTAGTTCCCATATGGGTTCCCTCACTTCTCAGGATTTGTTCAAAACTTTCCTTTCTATGCCCCTGTGCAACACAATCAAGTCCAGCAGGTATAGAATCCAGTCTGCAAGCCTGTCTTCTAATCTCCTGAGTTCAATTTCTGACTATGTCAGGGAGAAACATGCTGGTCAGTGTTCAATCAAGCTTACTAGCCCTCTGCTTCAGGGTACACTCTGATCCACTGGAGAAGCCAGGCAAGCATTACCAGGGAGGGAGCTCACAGTCCAAGCACCCTTTGACTCACTACAATTCTTTAAGAGGAAAGGCATGAATCCCACTCTCTGTGGAAACTGAATATGTTTGGTGCACTGACAGAGAGGAAGCAGCCACTTCTAAGTGCCCCAGCTCAATTGTCCCTTGAGACATCCATGCTGACTCACATGAGAACTGCCATGGCTGCAATGACAGTTGAGGGTGGAGAGAGGAGGAGATAAAGAAGAGTTTGAATGGAGGAGAGCTGGGCCTCTGCTCCTCCTTGTCCCAAGAGACACATCCCCTACCCACCACCCCCACTTATACCATTATTCTCTCTCTTGAAGGCAACCTAGTCTGAACATCCAAACTCTATGAAGAAACAGTTTGGAACCTACTGGCCCCCTTTGGTCACTGGTGTCTGGGAAGGTGTTTGTTGGGAAATGTTTGTGTAGGGACTAGGGACAAGAAAACTGAAGCACTAAGGCTCCCTGAGGAGCACAAAGGCACACAGTGTGTGGAAAACTAACATAGTGCCCACGGCCTTGGCTCAGGGCTGTGGTGAAGAGCAGCAACCTCAAGGTGGCTGGAAGCCCATTACTCTGTTCTCAAGAAGCCCCCAGTTCACTGGTGGTGGCAATCTTTGGGCTTATGAGGGTACTGAAGCTCTCCACCAGCTCAAGTGCCTACAGCCTGCCAGGGGTATGAAAAAAAGGAAAAACAAACACCCCCACCTTTCCATGGGGCTCCAGATTCCTCAAGGATTGTTCTCTGGAAATCTTGCTCCTTCTAGATCTGTTTTAAATGTCTTCCCGTGGAATCTCCAGTAGGTTCTGACATTTTCCCTCAGAATTAACAACTAGGCTATGTTTTTTTCATCTAAAGCTTTTCCTTCTTTCTGAGACAATCTGGAGACCCATGTCTGTAGTCAGCCATCTTGCCTCCTTTCTCCTCTCTATCACAATCTTTTTAAATATTTGACTAGGAGGGTCTTAAGGTTCTCTTCCACTTCACTAAGCTTTAAAACGGTTTCTTCTTACCTCTCGCCACTGACTTCCCCTTTCTTAGAACATTCACTTTGGAAAAGTTACAAATTATTTCTGTGCCTCTTAGTGAGTAAATTTTAGAGAAATGTCTTTTGCCAGTATTATGAAATAAGAATATCTTTCATAAAAACCTGGAAGTTATCCATTTGAAATCATCAAGGAAAATTGTTCCCTACCTCCCAGTTTCTGAAGGACGGTAGGAGACTAATTCCTTACGGCACCAATTAGCTAACAGAGGTTCCCAAACACAGAGAAAAATATTTTTTAACTCTAAAATAACTCAATGTGCCCCACACATTTCATTGATTCCCCACCCCCAATTCACTAGTTCTTTCTCTCTAGCTCACCTTAGCAATTTGTATTCACTTCGACTGATTTGGAGAATATCCTCCCAAATAAAGTGTCACCAGAACGGAAAAGCAAGGATACTCAATACTACCTACTAGTACTCAAAGTACTCAATGTACTCAATACTAACATGAAACTAGTAGATGAACAACTACACAGCCACACGAGAAAAAAAACCCAAAACACAATGACATTCAAGTGGGGAGAAAAAGAAAAAGAGTGCGGGAAGGAAGGAGGGAGTTCCCTAAGGTCTCACCTAACAGATAAATTGTAAAGGTGTATAGCACACCTCCTGGGAAAAAGGGCTCAGACATAACTTGGACTTGACCTAATAAACACAGACAATATAACCTAATCGTTTATACATGTATATTAACCTGAAATTGTAAAAGGGATCTCACTGAAAAACACAACCACCACCAAAAATAGAAAAGAATACTTCCTGCCTTTCATTTCTAGGAAATTGAATTTAAACTATGTGCTGGTGTTTCTCCTGTATTGAAGTAGCCTTAATAAAAGTTCCCTTAAATATTTGATTTTGCCTAGGGCAAGTTTTGCTTTGGCAAAGCTACATTGAAATGATATTGCATTTTACTGATGATTAAGAAAAAATTTGGATTTAAATTAAAATCCTCAATTTCATTGAGGACATTAATATAATTATCCAAAGAAAAGGTGAAAAATGAGTGTGTGTGGTGCATATAGGTATGTGAGTGTATAAAATCTATACTCATAACAATAAAAGTTGAAACAATAATTGATATCTAAAATTCTAGTGAAAAAGTAGAAATTCAAGAGTCTTCATTGTCCAAGATAAAAATTTTTCCAAGAATCACTGAGACGTAAACTTAATAATATTTGACAAAAATGCAAAAGAATAAAAACTGATCTTAAAAGAGAAGTGCCTTGACAGTATATTCATATGTGCAGCTTATAAGCAAAAATTTAAAAGATTTATCTCTTTAAATGTCAATGTGCACCAAAGAATACTGGAAGTGTGGTGTGTAAATTATATTAGTCTGGGAATAAAGTATCTCCATGTAATGAGAGTAATTTTAAATCAATGCATTTGTCCAACAAGTAGTCAATGGGGAAATTTAATTGTGAAATTCATGCTTATTATCTTAACTTAACATGAATTCTATCAACTAGTTTCAGCAAAATTACCATATATATTAGACCCTATTCAGATGGTAGACAAAAAAAAAGTACATTAATTTGTGCTTTAAGACTCTCAGGATTTAACGTTTTTAAGCTCAAGAAATAAAAAAATGCACATTTATAACTTGCAGCCTAAGTGATGATGGGTAAATAAATTTCAGTATCTTACAAAAATAGCCTAAGCCTTCCAACAGCATCCATCATCTTATACACCCAGGCAGTTGTGATTTAGTTGGTACTAGCTAAAGCAACAAAAATACACAAAAAGAGTCAGGAGCCAGTGTTTCCTCTTTTTGAGTTTAGTGAGTTAACCTGGCAGCTGACATCAGTGATTTAATATCTAACAGACATTTCAGGAGCTCCAATGATTTATCCTATATATCACTGAGAGTGGAAAAATAAATATATATCATATCTGCATGACAGTGATAAGCACAATTCAATTTCTGTATCTTTGACAAGAATGGAAGAACCTGGTTGCAACCAAAATCAGGGATACATTTAGGCTGCTTTGCCTGTAAATATGGTGTGCTCATTTAACTAAGCACTTTGACTTAAATTGTAATTTAAAAAAATGTTTAAATGTTTCTACTTTATATAATTTGTGTTCTAATATTTAAATCGTGATTGAAGTGCTTCAAAAGAAGACCAAATAACTACTGATGGAAAGAAAGTATTCATCATATCCTAAGGAAATCATCAAAAGAGACCAAAAACAAGTTTTAACCACTTTTACTCAATAAGGTAAAAATAAATGCACAGATAGAAAGATGGATAGATGATTGATAGATAGATAGATAGATAGATAGATAGATAGATAGATAGATAGATAGATAGATAGACAGATAGGAAAACTAGGAGAACTTATTACATTTCTTTGGCAAAATATGTTATATGTTTAGTTCAGATTGAAATATACTAATAAGAGGAAACCAAATAATAGTCTCTTTATGCATATATCTATAGAGAGTTTTAAATTTTTCAGAAATTCCCTTGAAATAATAAAGCTATGACTCTATAACATTGCTTATGAATTTCACTAAAAAAGTCTCTCCTAGCTATAAATAGTTGTACACAAATTAAGCCTTGTTAATGTAAGGCCTATTTGTTAGTTTTAGCCTAAGAGATGAGGAAAGGATGGCTTTAGAGAAATGAATAACGAGGAGCAACTTAGATGTTGACACAAGGACAACAAGAAGGTGATGGCCTGAGATTATTGAAATGAAACGAATTCCAAGAGGAGCTGAAGGAGGAATTCACAGATAAACACGACTCATTTGAGAAGTTCACTGATTTTCTGGAGATTATTTATTGTCTAATTAAATCATTTTTAACTTCCCTGTTTGTGAATTCTTCTTGGTAGAGGACCTGTAGTTTATCAAAAAGGTTAGGAATAACTATTTGTGTAATTTATGCATTCCTGACACAATAGAAAAAGATAAATTTCATTATTGATAATTCAAAGAACAGAAGTTCCCTCGTTTGGGGGGAAAAAGAAGTGTCAAGAGTAAAAAAAGTGTTCTCCCCAGTAGCCTATAAATACTACGATTAGCGTTTGCATGCTTGGGAAATCCAAACTAAATGCCTTCTGGCTAGAGTTCAAAATGAATCTAAAATTTTTACATTATAAATAATTCTCATTTAAAAGTAAATGTTCCAATGAAAATAGAACTCTGTCTTCCTTCTATCATATTAATGAGAAAAAAATATTACTGGAGAAAACTTTTAGTTTTTGATGATGCCTGTGAACATCATGATGTCTGTAATTTAACACTTTACAACATAATGTGACCCCAAAAAACTTAGTTTCTCAGTCATTTTTAAAGCCATAAGGGTTATTTTTAGTCTATGAATTAATACAGTATTTATATTTATTTATTATACCATTTTTGCTAGAAATACACTTTAACAATATTTAATACCACATGTAGAATAGTCACTCTGTTTTGTACATGTAATCTTAGCACATATATATAGCATCATACACAGTCTACATTCAATTATCTCAGTAGAGTTCGTTATATTAAATTCAACTCTCTCTTATTCTTCATTAATTGAAAGAGGAAACATATGATCTTAGTGAAATAGTTCTCAAAACATGATTCCCTGGGCTAGTTAAGATCAAATATTTATCATCATTGTCTTGGATGCCAACTCTTCTAACTATATATCAAGAAAAACTTAGTTCATAATCAAGTTCAAAACTTAGTTCATAAAACACAAGGATTTCATCATTGAAGTATGTAGGGAATGAAAAATACAACTCAGTGGTACCATCTAGAAAGCAGCATAATTAGGTCATGGAGTAAATTCCTAATTGGAAACAAATAAATAAATGACTATTAAATTGAAGATATTAAGGGGTTTAAGTTAGAGGACAGTAAATAAGACAAATAAAATCATTGTTTGTTCATAGTAATATAGAAAGAATGTATAATCTCTGAACTGAAAAACAAAGATTGTGAAAAGATTAAAGCAGGAGATATGGGCAACAGCATCAGGTGCAGGATAATAGGTAGAAGTCAGTAAGAAATATTTCTTGGTAACAAATGGTCCATAAAATGTAGCTTACTGATGGCTAATATACAGCCGTTAGTTGCTACACACCCAGTGCAATTCTATTGGTTTTCATAATTTTCTTCAAGTCTTCAGTAAAATTTTCCCCCATGGGGTTGTTTTAATGGTATGTGAAAAGTTAGGAATCCCGGCT
>CAUYRH010038920.1:0-11697 GCA_963574655.1 Perodicticus potto | reverse complement strand
GACTTAGCAATTATGAATTGGGCTGCAATAAACATTCTGGTACAGATATCTTTGTTATAATGTGATTTTTGGTCTTCTGGGTATATACCTAGTAAAGGAATTATAGGATCGAATGGCAGGTCTATTTTTAGATCTCTAAGTATTCTCCAAATATCCTTCTAAAAGGAACGTATTAGTTTGCATTCCCACCAGCACTGTAGAAGTGTTCCCTTTCTCCACATCCACGCCAGCATCTCTGGTTTTGGGATTTTGTTATGTGGGCTAATCTTACTGGAGTTAGGTGATATCCTAAAGTAGTTTTGTTTCGCATTTCTCTGATGATTAAGGATGGTGAGCATTTTTTCATGTATCTGTAGGCCATGTGCCTGTCTTCTTTAGAGAAGTTTCTCTTCAAGTCCTTTGCCCACCCTGAGATGGGATCACTTGTTCTTTCCTTGCTAATATGTTTGAGTTCTCTGTGGATTCTGGTTATTAGACCTTTGTCAGAGAAAAGAGCCAACTTTTGATTTTTTTTTTTCTTCATTATTTTTCAGTTAAAGATATTTTCTGATTTTCCTTGTGATTTCTCTTATTATTTGGAGTATTATTTAGAGTGTTATTTAGAATGAGATGTTTATTTTATATATATATTTTTGAGACAGAGTCTCACTATGTGGCCCTCAATAGAGTGCCATAGAATCACAGCTCACAGCAACCTCAAACTCTTGGGCTTAAGTGATTCTCTTGCCTCAGCCTCCCTAGTAGCTGGGACTACAGGTGCCCGCCACAACACCCGGCTATTTTTTTGTTGCAGTTGTCATTGTTGTTTAGCTGGCCCAGTCTGGGTTTGAACCTGCCAGACTTGGTGTATGTGGCTGGTGCCATAACCACTGTGTTACAGGTGCCAAGCCAACTAAATATTTTTGTGCTCTTCTGGATATCCTGTTGGTGATCTATAACTTAAAATTCTATTCTGCTCAGGGAATATTCCATGTGAGAATCTTTTTGCCTTCTCAAATGAATAAGTTGTTTTATAACTCATTTTATGGTACTATTTAAGCATATGCTTCAAGTGTATACCTAAAAGAATGTATATTTACATATGTTAACGCAGATGTTATATCAAATTTTGTGATAGTCTCTCGAATCCAGTTTTGTTTTATCTTTATAGTCTACTAGTTATATTTATTAAATGAGAGGGTATTAAAATCTCTAAATATGATTGTGAATTTGTCTACTTACCCTTTTGTCAGTATTTTCTTCATGTTATTTTGGTGTTCTCTTATTAAGTATATACACATTTAGGATTATTGTTTTCCTTTTTGTAGCACATTTATCATTACAAAATGTCCCTCTTTATCTCTGGTACTGGTCCTTGTCTGAATGTCCAGTTTTTCTGACGTTAATCTAGCCACACCAGCTTTCTTGTGTTTACCATTTGCATGCTGTATCTTTTTTCTATCCTTTTATTTTTAACTCATCTGTAGGTATACATTTAAAGTGGATCTTTTGTAGGTATTTTTTTTTTTAAGTCTGTTGTGACAATCTCTGCTTTTTAATTAAATGTTTTCTTCATTTACATTGATCTGGTAGGAGTTAAGTCTGTCATCTTGCAATTTTTTTCTTATTTGTTTCGATCTATTTTTTGTTTCTCTTTTCTTACCACTTTTTGGATTCATCAACTGTTTTGTAGCATTTATTTCTTCTGCCGGCTTTTTATCTAAATTTCTTTGTAATTTTTAAGTAGTTACTTTAACAATTATAATATGCACGTTTAATTTGTTACAGCCTACTGAGAATTAATGTTTCACTTTTCATAGATCACAAGCGAGTAAGCACCTTACAGTAATTTTATTTATACCCTTATTGGTCTTTTCTATGATTTTAATGTTCTTCTACATATATTATAAACCCCATATTATGATGATGTAATTTTTGTTTCAACATTTGTCTCTTAAGGAAATATAAAATAAGAATAAACTAAGATAAGCTAGTATTTTATATTTTCTCATACATATATCATTTTTATCTTTATTCCTTTCTGTAAATCTGAGTTTCTGTCTTGTATAATTCAGACTGGAAAACTTCCATGGGTATTTTTTGCAGTGTAAGTCTGCTGGTGATAAATTCTTTCCAGTTTTGTTCATCTGAAAATGTCTTTATTTCACCTCCATATTTCAAGAATAGTTTACTGAATATGGAGTTTGGGGTTAACATTTTTTTTTCTTATTTCAGCATTTAAATATCATTCTTTTCCTTGGAATTCCATTTCTTCTGTTTCTCTATATGCAGTGTCTTATCTTACTCTGTCTGTGGTCAGTTGGTGTTTTCTTTTTATGATTTTTTCACTAATTGGACCATGATGTGCCTAGATATGCTTTTCTTTATATTTATCCTGCTCAGAATTTGCTGAGCTTCTTGTATCTGTGGGATCATATTATCTACCAGTGTAGGATATTTCAAAACTATTTTTTCAGATATCTGTTCTACCCCATTCTCTCTTTCCTTCCCAGGTATGTGACTGTTAGACTATTGGATATTATTCCATAGTCTACTAAGGTCTTGTTTATTTTATTTATAATCTTTTTTTCTTCCTCCTTTCTTTGATTGGTTAATTTACCTGGATTGTTCTTCAAGTTCTTTGACTGTTATATACTATCTCATTTTTGCTTTTACAATGAAATTTATGCTACTGTAAATTTTTACTTTTAAAATTTCTACTTCTCTTTTGTAATTTTTATTTCTCTACTGAAAATTCCTAATTTTTGGCTTATTGAGTTTGTTTTCCTGTAAGTCCTTGAAAATACCTATGGTAGCTGATTTAAAGTTCATATTTGGTTTGGTGCCTGTAGCTCAGTGGTTAGAGCATTGGCCATATACACCAAGGCAAGTGGGTTCAAACCCAGCCTGGACCTGCTAAACAGTAGTGACAGCTGCAACAAAAAAATAGCCGGGCACTGTGGTGGGCACCTGTAGTCCCAGCTACTTGGGAGACTGAGGCAAGAGTATTGCTTAAGCCCAAGAGTTTGAGGTTGCTGTGAGCTGTGATGCCCAAGCACTTTACTCAAAATAAATAAAAATAATAAAGTCCTTATCTGCTACTTTATACATATGGATTAACTCAGGGTCTATATCTTGAGCTTACAATTTTCCAGTGTCTGAAAATAATTTTGTTCAGTTTTCTGGTTACTTATAGTAAGAGGTCATATCTGGTAACATTTATTTTGTTATGTCTGGAATTCTTCACTGCTTTTATTTTCCCATTAATTTAGCATCAGAAGTCTCAAAGTAAAGGAGTTTATCATTTACATTCACAATAATTTTTTATAATTTTGATAGCCATGTGGATTATGGCAAAAACAATTATTTGAAGAGAAAGTAGGCAGAGATATCTAATCATGTTAGTCTGACATTATATATCATTGTTAGTAAAAACTCAGTTAACCAAGGTGTTTACATTTTTCGTCAACTAAACCATTAGTTGGTTTAATCTTGTTTAGAAATCTTCCAAAATATTTTTAAAGGAGGGAGCATAGTCATACAAGTAAGAAGACCAGAGATTTATTCTTTCTTGCACATTTCATCACTTTGAGCAAGTAAATTAATTGAATTATCAGTTCAAATGCAGTGATGTTTATGAATGCATTATAAAATATAAATTAAGTACTTTGTGAGTTATTTAAAAGTATTAGTATACTATCCTTCCCCATCCTATCTTACTAATAAAGAAACATAATTGGATCTTTTTTCCCAGATTCTTACAAGGTATTATTTAGAATGTCACTTTGCAGAAACACTTGTTAGCTATAGCTGATCCATGGTACTGAGCTGTATTTCTTTCTGTACTGATTCCACAGCTTACTATAGTAGTAGAATTATTTAATCAATCTTAGATATGAAGTTGTTTTTTCTAACTTTCATCTCCGTCTTCAAAAAGAAAAGTATAAAACAATCAGATTACGAATCATAATTAGATATGATCCAGTTGATTATATTTTTATGGTACACTTACCTCTCCTAATGTTTTTACTCTGGAAGTTATAGCAGCCACCTTAGCTCTTCAGACATGTATCCAAATAGAATCTCTTTTTTTGTTTTTCAGATTAATATGAGGGTACAAACAATTAGATTATGATGTTTTCATTTTTTAGGTAAAGTCTCTGTTGTAGGTATTGTCCCACACCCAAGACGTGTGCCGTATACCCTTATATTGTACCCACTAGGTAGAAGCACACCATTCCCCTTCCTTTCTCCCTTTTCCCTCCCTCTCTCAAATAAAATATCTTTTAACTAAAGGTGACTTACTCAGCAGCTGTCACAATTATCCAGAACCAAACCAGGAGCCAGAAAAAAAATGAAAACATGTTGAATATATGAAAAATACATGCTATAATCTGTAACCCAACCACAATAGTAGCTAAAATATCTCTAGCATTTACTAAGAGATTCTTTTAAGGGTTTTGTGGATATTTATACTTAATCTTAACAAAAACTTTATAAAGTAGGTACTCTTACAAGATAAAATTAGAGTAATAGTCAAAAGGGTCTTTTTGCTGCTGTTCTATATGGTCGTTATTGATATTTGGAACATTCTGGGTATTTCCATCTTTGTTACATCACTTCCTGTCTGTGATAGCCTTCCCCTCTCTCCGTCTTTTTTAAAGATTTAAATAAAATTTTCATACGCTGTCAAACCTCCCATTGATCATCTAGAGGCAGAATTAATTGATCATACTGTTGTGCTCCTAGAGCAGTTGTAAATACCAATATCATTTGTCATATAGTACACATATAATCATCAATTGTTTCACTGTCAGATTTTTTTACAAGACTATGACTCTCCTAAGGTAAAGGACTATATCCTTCTTGTCTTTATTCTTCTGTGATTACTAATATGGCTGGCATCTAGTAGAGCGTTAAAAAAAATTAACAAATAAATGAATGAATGAGAAAAGAAAGCTAAGGAAAAGCAAGAAGATGCAAAGTGAACTTTGAAAATCTAGATGCATTTTTCCAGATGTGCCACAGCCTTGTGGAGTTTGAACATGTTATTTTAGAGAGCAAAGTTTTATTTTAGTTGGACAAAAAGATACATAATTTATACCCTTGGCAAGGAGATTACATTTTGAAGAAATTTTTTTAGGTGATGCAAGAATATTGAAGTTTTATAAGAATTTAGAGTTGGATATAGAGAGAAGGAACAGCCAGGGAGAACTTTTTGCTTTGGTTTTTTGGTAGAATAAAATCAGATGTTCTATTTACTATAGTAGAAATGTAGTGAGAGAAGTACAAATAAATGAGGAGGTAAAAAAGGAGTAAACAATTTGAAGGAAATATAATCAGGGAAGAAAAAAAACAAGAGCCATCTTTTTTTTCATTGAACAATACAAGAACAAGGTGATAGGAAGTAAGATAGGGAGCATACGAACAGAACAGAGGTGCCTAAAGCAGGTCAATCTACTGTTAAGGGATTTCAGCCCTGCGAGTGCACACATTAAGAATAATGGCAGGATGTAGAAAACTGGCTTTATCTTTCTGTAGTGGTGGAAAGTTTGCACATGCAACAGCTAACAAGCTCTGCTCTGAAGTTATTCTAGACCTTATCTTTGGAAATAATGCAGGCATGATAAATAAGGTTGGAGTAGAAAAGCACTAAAGATGCAATCATAATGTCATCAGGTTTGAATTGCTGATGAAGATCTGTGGGAAGTGTACTAACAAAAATATGGGGCTTGTGGAAAGGAGACCTTGAAGGAATGCAAAATGAGTTTTGGACTTGGCTAGAATTTTGCAATATATAGGAAATCAAAAATGAAAAAGGTAGAGACTGAGGAGGGAACATTCCAAATTCAGTCTAATAAGATCAAAGTAATACAGAAACAATGAGATGAAGCAGAAAAATAAGAGAAAATATAAAAGAAGCCATTAAAAGATAAATAAAGGGAGAAAAATAGCAGGGATCTTGCTATGACTGAAGAAAGCCAAAATCCTAAAAAAAAAAAGCAATGATTAATAGCAAAATGATATGTAAGGTTTAAAAAAAAATGTTTTTGAAAATTTGAATATTCATCAAATAATTGAGTAAATGACAACATAGATTTATTTTTCTGAAGATTGTCACAAGTCAGACTGAGTCCTTCATCTTAGGTTACAAATCTTTGTATACTCAGAGTATCAATCCAGATGGCACATCTAGACTCCTGTGGTGTTCCAGCTTGGGTTTTTTTTTTTTTTCTTTTTTTTAATAAGATCTTGCCTTTCCTGGGAAAAGCATTTAGTTTATGAAAAGGTTTGCTGCAACTAAAAGTTCATCACTCAGGAAAGCATAAGACCATAGATTTATATCGGGTTAAGACTTAAAGGATTTAAAGTATAAATTTATTTATAGCTCCTTAAACTAGCACTACAAATTAAACTACTTATAGGGTAAAAACTAATTAACGTGCTATTTCATCCATGGAGTAAATTTAAATTCAGGTCCCCGAGCAAAAATTTGAGAAAATTTACCCCCCATGCCTAGTATCCTTTATTGAATAAAAAACAAAGAGCTCTGCCAAGGAAAGAAGTTATCATATTTTCTGGCTTCCCAGCAGTGCAGGAACATTGATGGTGCCTTTTGGTATATACATATCCTTTTACAGAACAGGTTAAGTAGACAATGTACACTTGAACATAAAATGTTTTCTTCTTCACGGCTGGGCTTATGGTAAAAAAAGAAAAGGAAGAGCTTAACAAGCTTCTTTTCTATGTGGTATATACTAGTTTGTTTAAAATTTTACTGTTTGAAATTATAAAAAATGTAACCCAGTTTATTCCAAAATCACGTAACTGCCTCCTCCAGAGTTAACTTGCATAGAGAACTTTATGGATGTAAAGAATAGTACACACTAAGTACCTAGGAAATGTTGATTGGTGGATTCAGGTATCAGGCATATATTTATGGGGCTATATTTGTAAACAATACGCAGAAAAATCAATTTTTTAATAATGCTGTATTTTCCCATTAAACATCAAGGGATTTGATTTTCCTTTCTCAGTGAAATTCTGGTACATAACATAGATGCTAGAATTGCAGATACTTGTTCATGTATCTGAGATTCTGTTATTCCTTGTCTGTAATTCCTAACACTTTGACTTTTAGTTATTTGTTTTTTAATATCTGTGCCACATAGTTGTTGATCTATTGGTGAGTACTTAAAATGCTGGGAAATTGAAATATTTAACTAGATCTCTCAGTATATTGTACCAGGTGGATACTCGATATAAATATTTATTGAATTGTGAGTTGGTAATTTACAAATTTTTCTTGCAGTAATCCTGAGAAGGAGGTGAGAAAGTCATCTTATTATTGTCTTATTATTGTTTTATTAATGAAGAGTGTAGCTCAGAAGTTAAGCAGCCAGACCAAGACCACGTACATTAAGTGGCAGGGTTCTAAAGGACTCTTGATTCCAAATTCCATGGTTTTATTTTTGCATAATTCTGCCCTCCACCCTGTGATTGGTCTCTGTGTTAGATGCTATATATAGCCATGTTTAACCTCTGGAGGCTAAGATGTGTTTCTGGAGTCCCTGAATGAAATGTTGTGGTGCACTGTACTATGAGGACAAGAGAAGGAACACAATAGACAGAGTGTTTGCAGAAAAGGTGTGGGGGGTGATGGATGTGGAATCAATGTGAAAGAGAAAAATGAAAGTAAAAAGTAAGCGCAACGCTGGACCGATGAGAGCCCCACAGTGAATCCCTGTTGAAAGGAAAAGGAAAGATGCCCAGAGCTCAAGGGTCTCTTTTTAGGCATCTTCCACTGTTTTGTGTGTGTGTGTGTTTATGTACTCTGCTGATGCCTCCATAATGATGTCCTTAGAAACATAACAGGATCAGGACTTACGTTTGCTTATTGAATTCTGTACTAGAATTCTTGGGGTTTTTCCCCCACCAGATACTCTTACCTAGAGTGCTGAGAGAACAGCTAGGGAATGACAGTGAAAGTGACCAATTTTTTTCCACCTATGAAGGCATAGGAGAAATGACAAAGCTGAGAACAATTTGAGCATCAAGGAGCAGAGTAGGTCAGATGGAGGGCTGTGGGAGAATGGAAATGTTGTTGGAATATATTTGGAGGGAAGTCACAGCCTAAAATGAGGGAAATTGAAACCTTTTTGTGATGAGGAGTTGGCAAGAAATCAGACATCTAATTTAGGAAAAGGAAGGTCATTGGGTAGTAATACCGTGTTGAAATACTTGTAGTATTTTCCTGAGAAAGAAACCCATTTCTTTCTTAGCCCAAAGTAATAGGACTGGGACCAACTTTTAGAGGTCATGGGGAGGTGGATTTTGGCCTAATTATTATAAGGAAGAATTTTGTCAAAGTCCAAGTCGTCTAGAAATTGGACAAGGCCACATGAGAAGGGAGGAGAGATTCTAAGCACAGCCTGAATAACAACCGAGTGGAGCTAACGTTAGGCTTGTGATACTCCACAACCATCAGAGATGCCTTTGGCTTCAGGGTTGATGTGACTCTATGTAGTAGAAAAGAAAAACATTTTGTACACATAGACACACACAGAATTGGGTGTGTGTTTGAAACTTCAGTGCGGATTATAATCCAGTATAGATAGGGCTTCCAAATACAGAAATAATGGGAAAAGAGAAATGTGTTATAACAAGATACTGTAAACTAGTACTTTTTTAAAAAACCAGAAATTTATTTTCCTGGTTCTAGTGATTGGAAGCCTACAATCCAGGAGGCCCCCTCTGAAGCCTGCAGGCAGGAATCCTTTCTTGTCTCCTCTAGCTTCTGTTGTTTGCTGGCAATACTTCCTTGGTTTGCAGACCCCTCCCTCCAAATTTCTCACTAAGTAGCCGTCTGTGTCTGTCTGTCTGTCTGTGTCTCTCCTCCTCTTCCTAGAAGGATACCAGTGAGATAATGAGCCACCTTCCTCAGTGTGACCTTATCCGAACTAATATCTCCAGACACCTGTTTCTAAATAAGGTCACTTGCTGAGATTTTGGGGGATGGGATTTTGACATATCTTTCTGGGGAACACAGGTCAACCCATAGCAAGACAAAATAGGGTTCATGCTCTGTGGTTCTATCATTTTCTATTAAGAAGATCTGAACAAGTTAGAGAAAAATATTTTGAGTTAAACCAGCAAACTTGAATTCAGGCACAGAAGATTGATTTTTTTTCCCTGTAAGCAATGTTGGATGGTTTTGTGGATAGGGGAAATCTAGTAGATATTAAATATTTTTATCTGCAAAAAGCATTCTGTAAGGTTCTCGATGGGAGATTAATGGCTGAAATAAAGAATGAGGCATTAGGAGATAAATTTGCTTATGAGCAAGAGACAGGGACTAACAGTGGAAGGAAATACTTTTTCAGATTGGAAAAGAGTGACATACAGCACAAGCCAGGAATCAGTTTGGGGACCTATGGGTTTTTCACTTTATTTTTATTGGACTTTGTAATAAAAATACAGATCTTCAAACAGTCCAAGACAGAGTGAGTAATACTACAAGCATCAGTAATCAAAAGTTATTCTCTATCATAAACTAAATGACTGATAATAAATACTGACACAAGACTACACAATGTACCATAATATTATAAAACGGAGCAAGCGATGATTCTCCTGTGTTCTCTTCTCTTCTGCGTGGGCAGATATTTCTTTATTTGCTTTCTTAAAAGAAAAATATTTTCAGATTTCTAGGTTTACTTTATAAGCCAAATGAATTAAAATAATTTTTTTTTTAATTTGAAAAGATGTGTTAACCGAGAGAAAAGATGGTTGTGTTGCCATCACTAGAATAAAGACGTTAGGGGCTCTGTGTGTTAAATCGCTCAGCAAACTATTCAGGGAAAAGACTTGAGTGAGGGGGCGTTATTGGAATCATCAGCCTATTCTGCAGCCTGGCTTTAATCGAAGCATATGCAAAAAAAGTCATTGTTAGAAAGAAGAAACTGCATATCTGAGGGAGGGAAATACAGCTGGAACATTTTTCACTTTTTAAAAATTTCAACCTGGCTCTAAAAAAAACCCTGTAAAATTCAGGGGTCGTATATATAACTTTTGGTCTTCCCAAGAGCTAGTTAGGTATGTGGGAAACATACTTTTCAAATTGAGACTTTTTACCTGCAACTCCTTTTGTCTAAGACACTAGAAGGACTTTACGAATTCCTCACTCTTTCCACCTTATTTGTGCTTTGTCAGATAAGCCAAGAGAAACAGAGCAGATAAACATTCAGAAGTTAACTCACAGAAGTCACAGAGGCTTAGAAAACTCTAAGGCTACTAAAGCATAAAGAAGCTACATTACCCTCAAACCTTTCATTTTATAGGGGACAAAACTGAGAGGACGCAGAAAGGTCAGGTACACAAGGAATTTACCCAGGGGCAAATAACTGAAGTCAAAAGGGAAGTCATTCTGGTTCTCATTCTGGGCCACACATTATATAGTTTTCTGAACGGCTCTTTTAACAAACTGTTGAAAAGATCCTTCTACCTGCGATTCTAACTCCAGTGGGTCTTGAATAGAACTAAAGTAGTCAGTGCTTTTTAAAAAGTACTTTCTAAAACTTCTCCAAGTGCTTCTAACTGTGTGGGCAGGAATGAGAACCTCCTCCGATCCAGAATCTAGGTTTCCAGGATTAAGGCAGAAGTCAGTCTGTCTACTCACACGTGTAGTTTAGAAATTATTTAGAGAAAGAATTTGAAATGCAGGGAAAGGGGATCTTTAGCGTAGATAGCCCACAATCAAGAAACCAACTATTTTATTAGTAATTTACTTTACAAAGTGCTTATTCGGAACATTGAATCTACGTTCCCAGAGAAATAAGATTGTCCGTCACTGTGTGGTCTCTAGGCCAACTCAAGAGTTCAGGACATAGAATAACTGAAATTTAGCCTCTCACTGGTAGTTCTGTAGTCCTTACTAACACATACTGAGAGAGGATACCTGAGAAGGGTGAGGTCTAGGAGAACAGGTCTTCTCAAGGAGACCACAAGGATCCACGTGCAGGGTCCTGGCCATGGTGACTCAGCTCTTGGGAACTTGTAAACTTAACTTCCTGGAACTTGAAAATTTCCAAGTTCTGTGAAATCCTGTAGTTCTGTAGGGGCTGGACTAGCATCTCCTGCTTGATTCAAACTGGCCAATAAGACAGGCAGCCCTCAGAATGGGAGAAAATATTTGCCAGTTATGCCTCTGACAAAGGTTTAATAACCAGAATACAGAGAGAACTCCAATGTATTAGCAAGAAAAGAACAAGTGATCCCATCTCAGGATGGGCAAAGGACTTGAAGAGAAACTTCTCCAAAGAAGACAGGCGTATAGCCTACAGACACATGAAAAAATGCTCACCATCCTTAATGATCAGAGAAATGCAAATCAAAACTACTTTGAGATATCCCCTAACTCCAGTAAGATTAGCCCACATGACAAAATCCCAAAACCAGAGATGTTGGCGTGGATGTGGAGAAAAGGGAACACTTCTACACTGCTGGTGGGAATGGACACTAATACCTTCCTTTTGGAAGGATGTTTGGAGAGTACTTAGAGATCTAAAAATAGACCTTCCATTCGACCTTATAATTCCTTTACTAGGTATATACCCAGAAGACCAAAAATCACACTACAACAAAGACATCTGTACCAGAATGTTTATTGCAGCCCAATTCATAATTGCTAAGTCATGGAAGAAGCCCAAGTGCCCATCG
>CAUYRH010038913.1:0-10120 GCA_963574655.1 Perodicticus potto | reverse complement strand
GTTGTGGTGGGTGCCTGTAGTCCCAGCTACTTGGGAGGCAGAGGCAAGAGACTCGCTTGAGCCCAGGAATTGGAGGTTGTTGTGAGCTGTGATGCCACGGCACTCTACCCAGGGTGACAGCTTGAGGCTCTGTCTCAAAAAAAAAAATAATAATAATAATGAAAAATAAAAGAGAAGGGGATGACCTTCTATTCCTCGGCCTGGGAAGTCTCTCCTGCACAAAGGAGCCAGGCCCCGTCAGCACCCAAGGACCTCCAACACTGGGCATCCGGCTGCATAGCCCACCCAACCCTTACAGAGACTCCAGGAACAGGGTTCTATGATCCTCCTGCTCCTGGATGAGGGGAACTTGGCTCTGAGACAGGAATTCACTAGCCCAAGATCCCACAGTTAAAAGCAGCTCAGGTGGGATGTGACCCCATGTCAGGCCCATCCCCCTAACCACACACCTACCTTTCTTCACCGACGGGACCTTCCTGGCCATGAGGATAGAGAGGGGCACTGTGCCCAGTGGCTCACCTCCCCTCTCAGGGCCAACCTGCTTCTTCCTCCGCCGCCGCCTCTTCAGCTGGTGGGCAGCCAGGGCCAGGGCCACGGTCCCCAGGGCTGTGGCAAATAGGACCTTGCGCAGGCCTGGAGTCAACCGAAGCTGGGAGAATGCAGTCTGCAGGAGAGAGGGAGGTAGCTGGGTTACATCTCCCTAGGAACAGCCAAGGCGCAGAGCTGCGCTGTGAGCACCCAGGGTGCAGGACAGGTATTCAGTTACGTTTGCTGGACCAGAGGTGTGACTTCAAGAGGCAGCCATCTCTAGAGATGAAACCTGACCAGCCTCTCTGAAATGTGGACCACAGAGATACAAAGAAGGAAAAATGCCCAATGCTAAGGAGAGGAGATGGGTCCCAGCAGGTGTCCCTGGCAGCGTTGGTCACAGTTACAGCTGCAGTGAGCAAGTGCCTGCTTGCACTAGAACTTGATCTATGGGACCCACATCAATCACCATCATTTTCCAGACGGGGAACCCGAGGTTCACACAGGGTAAGGCACATGCTCAAGGTGACGGAGAGACTGAAACTGCCCCCAGGTCTGCTGAACCCCAGCAGACAATGACACTCACTCCACCCAACTACTCCCTCTGCTCACTGGAGTGGGAGCCCCTCAGGTGGGACTGCATCCCACAGGGCAGAGCTTTAGGAAGCATCAAGAGTCCTAGCCAGGCACGGCGCAGTGGCTCACACCTGTAATCCTAGCACTCTGGGAGGCCGGGGCAAGAGGATTGCTTGAGCTCAGGAATTCAAGACTAGCCTGAGCAAGAGTGAGACCCCATCTTTACTAAAAACAGAAAAACTAGTTGGGCATAGTGGCAGGCACCTGTAGTCCCAGCTCTCAAGAGGTTGAGGCAACAGGATTGCTCAAGCCCAAGAGTTTGTCACTGACATAGTGAGACTCTGTCTCAAAAAAATAGGTGACTGAACTCTTGACTTCAGTTTTTCAGTCTGTAAAAGGGGCCAATAATGCCTTCCCTAACAACCTCACACGTTTTGACTGGCTAGGACTCTTTTTTTTTTTTTTTTTTAGACACAGTCTCACTATGTTGACCTCGGTAGAGTGCCATGGCGCCACAGCTCACAGCAACCTCAAACTCTTGGGTTTAAGCGATTCTCTTGCCTCAGACTCCCAAGTAGCTGGGACTACAGGCGCCCACCACAACGCCCAGCTATTTTTTGGTTGCAGTTGTTTAGCTGGCCTGGGCCAGGTTCAAACCCACCACCTTCAGTGTACGTGGCTGGCACCATAACCGCTGTGCTACGGGAGTCGAGCTTTTTTTTTTTAATTGAGACGGAGTCTCACTCTGTTATCCTGTGTAGAGTGCTATGGTGGTGTCATCATCACCGCAGCAACATTAAGAGTTGCTGGGCTCAAGAGATCCTCTAGCCTCAGCCTCTGGAGTAGCTAGGACTACAGATACCTATCACAACACCTGGCTAATTTTTCTATTTATTTACTTATTTATTTTATTTTATTTATTTTTTTGTAGAGACAGAGTCTTTCACTCTATGGCCCTCAGTAGAGTACCGTGGCATCACACAGCTCACAGCAACCTCCAGCTCTTGGGCTTAGGTGATTCTCTTGCCTCAGTCTCCCGAGTAGCTGGGACTACAGGCGCCCGCCACAGTGCCCAGCTATTTTTTTGTTTTGCAGTTCAGCCGGGGCCGGGTTTGAACCCGCCACTCTTGGTATGTGGGGCCAGCGCCCTACTCGCTGAGCCACAGGCGCCGCCCAATTTTTCTATTTTTAATAGAGATGGGGTCTTGCTCTTGCTCAAGCTGATCTGGAACTCCTGAGTTCAAGCAATCCACTCACCTCAGTCTCCCAGAGTGGTAGGAACAGGTATGAGCCACCGCGCCCAAGTCTTAGGGTGAAGACTGGGCTTGGGGCCCAGACTCCTAAGCCTATCCCCCTTATTCTCCTCAAAGAAACGCCAGATACGTGGGCCAGTAACAATGAGAGCTCAGCTTTCCTGGACAATGAGGGACTCTGCGCTGAGCAGCTCAGTGTTTCATGGATGAGAGGGGTAAAGGGCAGGACCAGAGCCTGTCCCAATCCTTACCTGCCCAAACGTTGTATATAGGAACACAGGGATCTCAGCCACTGTCATGGCCAGGGCCTGGATCACGGACATGCCCTCAGTCCTCCGGAACGCCATGGCAGGACAAGCACCCCAGGCAAGATCCCTCAGAGCCAAGAGCTTACAAGGAGAAGGTCTTCAACTGGTTGCTGGCTGGGTTCCAGGCACTGTCCACACCCCAGAAGAACAGGGACACACATACCAGAGAGTCCCCCCAAGGAACTAAGAGATAGATACAGACACAAGAACACATACATTAAAAAAAAAAAAAAAAGAACACATGCATGTAAGCATACAGAAATGCATACAAAAATGCCCGAGTGGGATAAGGCAGGGGCAAAGCCCATCTCTGGAATAGCAGGGCTGGAATCAGGCCCCACCCTCTGTGCCTGCCAGGAGGCAGGCAGCCAAATGCCCCACAGACCCTCCACCCACTATGAGTCCTTGGAGTGGAAAGGGCTTTGGCTTGCTGGCCCAAGACCCGGAGCCTGGAAGACAGAGAGATCACTCTCAAACTTGGAGTTTTACGCCACCTTTTCTCAACCTTTTTAAACCTATGGGCCATTTGCTGAACAAAAATCTTAGGCCCCAGACTGAGAATCTTTTTTTTCACCTCCCACAAAGCCAAGAATGTTTTATTTCCCGTGGCCTGTGTTATGAAAGCAACAGTGCACTTCCCAGATAATAATAGATACTACACATTGTGTGTGTGTTTTATGTTGAGTTCTTTGCATAGATTTTTCTCACTGAATCCTTATAATTTTGTGAAGTAGTTGCTTTCCTCTCTACCTGTACCCCCAATTTTCAATGAGGTAACTGAGTCTCAGGGAGGCTAAATCAGGAGTCCAAAGTCACACAGTTGGTATGTGGTAGAAGAGGATTTGGACCAGTCTATCTGGACTTTAGACTCTGCTCAGTGCAACCCTTCTGCTACATTTGACAAGGAGCAGGAAGCAGCAGCCCCAGCAGAACGACAGAGTATAAGGGCAGTTCTTCCCTGACCCTTCTGAGACTCCCCCAGGATACTCCACTGTCCCATTCCAAGGCCAGGGAGTAAGTGGCTTAATCACACCTACCCCAAGACCCTGCAGATGCTCCCCAACTCACAGCTCCAAGCCCAAGGATGCCTTCAAGGTCTCTTGGGACCTCAAGCGGAAGGAACATGCAGACCCTGTCCTCCTGGGATGGCAGCCAAAGTCCCTGGGACAGCACAAGAAACAGCTTATCCCCAGTGAGTGGGAAGGACTGCTGATCCTATCATTCTAGCTCTAGGGCTGGGGGGTGGGTGTGACAGGAGGGGCAGGCCTCATAATGTTCTAGGGCTAAAGGAATTAGCCTGTTGCCAAGAGCAGGTGACACTGTGCTAGGTGACTGGGAATTGAGCTATGTGACCTCCAATGGTCATTAGTCCCAGGCCCTGCCACCTGTAAGCCACTCCTCTCACCCCCATACCTGGCTCAGGACTCAGAATGAAGGAAGACAAGAACTTCAGAGGATCAGCAATTACTATTTCCCAAGCACTTACTCCAGACCAGACTTGGAATGGGCTTTCCACCAAAGGCTTTGAGTCTAGCCAGTCACAGAACCCTTGCAATGACCAATGTTTATCTCAAGGATGGAGAGTCATGAGACTCAGAGGGGAGCAACCTCTCTGAGGTCACTGAATCAAGTGGCCAAGCCAGGAGGTAACCCCAGCTCCGGGGGATCCCAAGGCTGCAGTGGTGTTTCCCAGCCGTTGCCTATAACTGCCACTGCTCCCTCTGCCCCACACCTGAAGGACTTCTGGGCCTCTGCATGAGACACTCACATGGAGTTATAAAAGTTAGTCTGGACACAGACTGCAGACAGGGCTGGGGGGCAAGGGGACTGAGGACTGATGTTCAGAGGATAGTCCGGAGCAGCTCCTACTGTCCCACTGAGAACAAAAGGGGTAGGTATGAGGTAGTGCCACCAGCCCCCAAGACTGCTTCACTTCAAGGATGCACCCAAATCCAGGCCATCCAAGCCCTGTCTGTCCCCGTGGCACAATGCAGGGGCTCCACCTCTTCTCCACAAGAAAAGCCTATGGCAATGTTCCCCACCAAACAGCTATTTCGAATGCTGTGTGGGGCCTGGCCCCACCTGGACAGCCACCTCTCCTGCCCTACAACCTCAAGCAGACACCTCCTCATTGCATCGCCACCGTAGCATTTACAATACTCCTGGCCTAGATGCCAAGCTTTCCATCCCAGGCACCTCCTCCCCGTCCCTGTACAACCCAACTAATGACTATCCTGAGCACTCCCTCATTTCGCCTTGACCCCAGCAATGACCCCAGCCAGGCACTCACTGTCCTGTTCATCCCATTCTGGACACCTCATCAGTCCCACTAGCCAGGCATTAGGCATTCCTGCAATATTTGTTCGCCCACCTTATGCAGTCCCGGGTCAGGCCCCTTCCTCTCTTCCCTCGACTGCGGAATACCCTTGAGGATCACCCAAGACTCTTTCGACGCCGCCCACGGCAGGCAGACCTCCCTTTTCCATCCCGGGTCCGGGTACCTGCGCCCCTGTTCCAATCATCGCAACGTTCCAGGCCCGGGACCTCCTTCCTGATGCACGTACCTGCTCATTCTACCCCCAAGGAAGGCATCCTCTCGCGCCGCCCTCAGCCGGAGCAGCTACTCATTCCAACCCTGGTACCTTCAGGGTCCAGCTGGGCCTGCACGTCTGCGCCCCCTCAGTCCCCTGCACAAGCTTCAGTCCCAGGCCTTGCCGCCTGGGGAACTCAATCCCAGCCGCCACTCACCCGGAATCCCATCGCTGCGGAAGGACAGCGTCTCCTTCTCCTCGGCCGCGCAACCAAACCGTGGCCACCCGGGGGGCGTGGGCTCGCGTGGGGCCAACCCTTCTCTGGCCAATGAGCGTCTAGGATCCTCTCCCTGCCTCTGAGGACTCTGGCCAATCGGGCTGGCCACGTGATTAAGCTGTTCCGCCCCCTAGTGCGGTTGAGGCGCGGAAATTGTCTCTTCTCTCCTATGATTGGTCATCGAGATTAGATTGACACTGGTGGCTGAGTGGGGCGGGGCCACTCTTAAAAAGTCTGTGGCGAGGTGGGCGCTGCGCCTCTAGCCAGTGATCCTACTACTCTGGGAGACAGAGGCGGGAGGATGGCTTGATCGTCCGAACTCTGAAGTTAGACACTAGCCTGAGCAAGAGAGAGAGAGAGACACACACACACGCCCCACATCCACCCCGTCTCTACTGGCTAGTTTAGAAAACAGAAAAATTAGTTCGGCATGGTGACTCTATGCCTGTGGTCCTAGCTACTCAGGAGGCTGAGGCAGGAGGATTGAAGTTGGTGTGAGCTAGGTTGACACCATGGCACTCTGGCCTGGGCAACAGAGAAAAAATCTGTCTCAGGAAAAAAAAAAAAAAAAGGTGGGGCCAGGTGTCTCTTGCCTGTAATCCTAGCACTCTGGGAGGCAGAGGCTGGCAGATCACCTGAACTCAGGAGTTGGAGACCAGCCTGAACTAGAGCCAGAGGCAGTCTCTAGTCCCAGGCTACAGGGAGGCTATAAGAATACATCCCTAGCCTACTTGGGAGGCTGAGACAAGAGGATAGCTTGAACCTAAGGTTGCTGTAAGCTATGATGTTAGCGCACTCTACACTAGGGTGACTGAGTGAGACTCTGTCTTGAAAGAAAGAGAGAACGAGAGAGAAAATGTTAGCAGATGAAGAGATTGACAATCCCTACTAAAGGCTCATCCGGGCCAAGACAGGAAGATTGCATGAGGCCAAGAATTTGAAACCAACCTGGGCAACATAGCAAGAACTTGTCTCTACAAAATAATTTAAAAATTAGGGGGTGTAATAGCATGTGCCTGTAGTCCCAGCTACTCGGGAGGCTGAGGCAGGAGGATTGCTTGAACCCAGGTGTCTGAGGTTGCTGTGAGTTAGGGTGACACCATGGCACTCTAGCCTGGGGCAATAGAGTGAGACTCTGTTTCAAGGGGGATAAAAGGCTATGGGGTGGAGTAATCAGGCCTCCAAGGGGCCTTCTGAAAGGAAGCTTAGGCAGATGGTGTGAGGCTTCATATTTGTCTCCCCTACTCCTAATTATCCCCACACAGACAAATCCTTTGCAATCCCTAAGCATCCATTTTCAGATGTCACTTCCTCTCAAACAGTTACCACTTTTACCTTGTTCTGGAGTTATTCTTGAGAGTGCCAGGTCTGGCCAGGTGCAGTAGCTCACACCTGTAATCCTATCACTCTGGGAGGCCAAGGCAGGTGGATCAATTGAACTCACAAGTTGGAGACCAGCCTGAGCAAAAGTGAGACCCCATCGCTACTAAAAATAGAAAAACTGAGGCAAGAGGATCACTTCAGGCCAAGAGTTGGAGGTTGCTATAGCCGGGCGTTGTGGTGGGCACCTGTAGTCCCAGCTACTCAGGAGGCTGAAGCAAGAGAATCGCCTTAGCCCAGGAGTTGGAGATTGCTGTGAGTTGTGTGATGCCACAGCACTCTACCGAGGGCGATAAAGTGAGACTGTCTCTACAAAAAAAAAAAAAAAAAGTTGTTGGAGGTTGCTGTGAGCTATGACACCATAGCACTCTACCCAGAATGATAGCTTGAGACTCTGTCTTTAAAAAAAAAAAAAGGCTCGGCGCCTGTGGCTCAATGGGCTAAGGCGCCAGCCACGTACACCTGAGCTGGTGGGTTCGAATCCAGCCCAGGCCGGCCAACAACAGTGACGGCTGCAACCAAAAAAATGGCCAGGTGTTGTGGTGGGCGCCTGCAGTCCCAGCTACTTGGGAGGCGGAGGCAGGAGACTCGCTTAAGCTCAGGAGTTGGAGGTTGCTGTGTGCTGTGATGTCACAGCACCCTATCCAGGGTGACAGCTTGAGGTTCTGTCTCAAAAAAAAAAAAAAAAAAAAGCCAGGCGCGGTGGCTCACGCCTGTAATCCCAGCACTGTGGGAGGCTGAGGAGGGAGAATTGCTTGAGCTCAGGAGTTCGAGACTCGCCTGAGCGAGAGTGAGACCCTGACTCATGAAAAAAATGGAAAAACCCAGCCAGGCGCCGCGGCGAGCACGTGTAATCCCAGCGGCTTCCGGAGGCTGAGGCAGGGGGATGCCCACAGCCCGAGTCAGAGGTTGCACTGAGTTACCACGCCCACTGCACTCTGCTCAGGGGCATAGGGTGGCACTGTGTCTCAACAACAAAAAAAAAAAAAAAAAAGAAAGAAAAAAGGCTTGGCACCTGTAGCTCAAGCAGCTAAGGTGCCAGCCACATACACCAGAGTTGGTGGGTTCGTATCCAGCCTAGGCCTGCCAAACAACAATGACAACTTCAACAAAAAAAAAAAAATAGCCGGGCATTGTGGTGGGTGCCTGTAGTCCCAGGTACTTGGGAGGCTGAGACAAGAGAATCACTTAAGCCCAGGAGTTGGAGGTTGCTGTGAGCTGTGATGCCACGGCACTCTACCTCAGGGTGACAGCTTGAGACTCTGTCTCAAAAAAAAAAGGAGGGGGAATGGCGGTGCCTGTGGCTCAGTGAGTATGGTGCTGGCCCCATATACTGAGGGTGGCGGGTTTGAACCTGGCCCAGGCCAAACTGCAACAAAATAATAGCCGGGCATTGTGGCGGGCACCTGTAGTCCCAGCTACTCAGGAGGCTGAGGCCAGAGAATCACTTAACCCCAAGAGCTGAAGGTTGCTATGAGCTGTGACACCACAGCACTCTACTGAGGGAGACAAAGTGAGACTCTGTCTCTAAAAAGAAAAAAAGAAAGAAAGAAAGAAAAGAAAAGAAAGTGCCAGGTTTCCCCTACCAGACATTGTCTCCAGAGAGCTGGAGTGCAGGGGGACACTTGACTATGGCTGACCCCAGGCTTGGAATCAGAGAGACAAGGGATGGAATCGGGTTCTCCCACTTCAGCTCTCTGAGGTTTGCCCTGCTATAAAATGAGGGTGGAACAGTGTGGCAGCCCTTTCACAACTAAGAAGGGCTGGGTGCAACATGGTTTTAAAATTATACTTATCAGTAAAGTCACTGAGTCAAGAAAAATAGCTCAGAGCAGTCTGAGCTACATGTGAATACAAAATCATCACGCTCAGAGAGAAAGGACTATGGGATTTTAGTCATGCCCCCGTGCCAAGGACAATTATTTAATGGCATTTTATTCCTGACTAGTTTATTCACCCCTTACATTCATATTCCTGGAATTTGTTGTTGATTTGTTTTGTCTTTTTCTTTTTTTTTTTTCAGACAGAGTCTCACTGGGTCACCCTTGGTAGAGTCCCATGGCATCTTAGCTCACAGCAACCTCTAACTCTTGGGCTCAAGCGATTCTCTTGCCTCAGCCTCCTAGGTAGCTGGGACTATAGGTGCCTGCCACAATGTCTGGCTATTTTTTTTTCTTTTTTGTAGAGACAGAGTCTTACTTTTTCACCCTTGGTAGAGTGCTGTGCAGTCACAGCTCACAGCAACCTCCAGCTTCTGGGCTTAGGTGACTCTCTTGCCTCAGCCTCCCGAGTAGCTGGGACTATAGGCGCCTGCCACAACGCCCGGCTATTTTTTGATACAGTTTGGCCGGGGCCGGGTTTGAACCCACCACCCTTGGTATATGGGGCTGGCATCCTACTCGCTGAGCCACAGGTGCTGTCCTATTTTTTTTTTTTTTTTTTTTTGAGACACAGCCTCAAGCTGTCACCCTGGATAGAGTGCTCTGGCATCACAGCTCACAGCAACCTCCAATTCCTGGGCTCAAGCGAGTCTCTCGCCTCCGCCTCCCAAGTAGCTGGGACTATAGGCGGCTGCCACAACGCCTGGCCATTTTTTGGTTGCAGCCGTTATTGTTGTTTGGCGGGCCCAGGCTGGATTCGAACCTGCCAGCTCAGGTGTACATGGCTGGCGCCTCAGCCCGTTGAACCACAGGCACTGAACCAATGTCTGGCTATTTTTAGAGACAGGATCTCAGGTTGGTCTCACATTCGTGAGCTCAGGCAATCCACCTGCTTCAGCCTCCCACGTGCCAGAATTAAAGGTGTGAGCCACAGTACCCAGCTTTTATTTTTATTTATTCTTTTTGAGACAGAGTCTAACTTTGTCACCCTCAGTAGAGTGCTGTGGCATCATAGCTCACAGCAACCTCAAACTCTTGGGCTCAAGTGATCCTACTCTTGCCTCAGCCTCCCAAGTAGCTGGGACTATAGGCTCTTGCCACAATGCCCAGCTATTTTTAGGAGACAAGGTCTCACTCTGGCTCAGGTTGACCTCAAATCTCCGAGCTCAGGCAATCCACCTGCCTCAGCCTCCCAGAGTGCTAGGATTACAGGCGTGAGCCACCACACCCAGCCTTGTTTTGTCTTTTTTTTTTTTTTTTGAGACAGAGCCTCAAGCTGTCACCCTGGATAGAGTGCCGTGGCATTACAGCTCACAGCAACCTCCAATTCCTGGGCTCAAGCGAGTCTCCTGCCTCCGCCTCCCAAGTAGCTGGGACTGCAGGCGCC
>CAUYRH010038912.1:0-22408 GCA_963574655.1 Perodicticus potto | reverse complement strand
TATATATAATTTGAAATATTTTCATCTAACTGGTTAACATAGCCTTCACGACATTTTCTTGGTTATTATTGTGTTAAGATATCTACATTTAGTAAATTTCACATGTACCCTTGTAAGATGCACCATAGGTGTAGTCCCACCAATTTCCCTCCCTGCACCTACTCTCCCTTTTCCCCTCCCCTCTTTTTTAAATGTTTAGCTGTCAAGATCCAGACAGGATCAATCATTTAAAATTCAAGTGACAGAAAACCCAATTTAAATTTACCCAAGCAGATAAGGAAATTTATTTCATGTCTCTGGTTTCAGGGACAGCTGATACCAGAACCTATCTCTTTTTATCCATCTCCTCTGCCTTCTTCTGGGCAGGTTCTAAGATTAGTTACACACTTTCTCCCATGGGCACGATGGGTGCTAGTAGCCTCAGGTTCATAACCCATAACTGGTTTTAGTGAAAAGGGACTACCTGTCCTCTGTGCAACAGTTCCACAAAGTCCCTGGCACAAATGCCATTGGTTTTGGGACCTTTGGTGATTCATCTCTGGTTGGCAGATGGAATACTCTAATTAGCTTTGGTCTGTGACTCATGCTCATCCCTATAGCTGGGGAAATGTCAACCTTATCAAACCATAGGGATGAAGGTGTGACAAAGGTGACTCCTCAAAGGAAGGTCTAGAAAAAGGATACAAGAGCAATAAGCAAACAAGAGCACTAAACATCTAGGGAAGCTAGCTGGGTGCTTATGCATGATATCTTAAAGCATGGAACCACACTGCCTTTCTGTTCTCTTATATACTGTGTAAGAGTTACAATGTTCTCTTAGAAGGGAGATATACTTGGTTCTTCATCACAGTTCATAAACTGTAGGGTCAAAGTCATGGAAGAACACAGGAGTTATTGATTATGCATCAGGCTTTAGAAATCTACAAGATTTCTAAATTCAGCTGCTTATGTTTCATTTCCTTGAGGTTGTATCCTCTGTAGGAAATGAGAGTTTTTAGTGGAAAACAAAGTTGCTCCACCTAAATGTTTTTGGACCAGTGGGTCTGTCTGCCGTTCACTCAGGTTAATCAACAGAGAAGTGGATGAGAGATCAACAATTTTACTTTATTATACAGAAAAGCCAGCAATTCTGGAGAGCAACAGGGTTATCTCTTCAAAGAACTGTTCTTCTCTCCTGTATCCCTTTGTTATTTATTTACTTTTTGAGACAGAGTCTCACTCTGTGCCCTGGGTAGAGTACTGTGGCTTCATTGCTAACAGCAACCTCAAACTCTTAGGCTTAAGCAATCCTCTTGCATCAGCCTCCTGAATAGCTGGGACTACAGGCACCTGCCACAATGCTGGAGTAGTTTTTCTATTTTTAGTAGAGATGGGGACTCACTCTTGTTTAGGCTGGTCTCAAACTCCTGAGCTCAGGCAATCCGCCTTCCTCAGCCTCCCAGAGTGCTAGGATTACAGGTGTGAGCCACCGTGCCTGGCCTCCCTTTGTTATTTTTATATTCCTAACAGTAAAGGTAAGCATTTGTAATGTTATTAATTATTCTAGTATATGATAAATATATTTTCTTCGTAGATTATAAGGTTATATAATATCTCTTTATTTTAAAGTGGTTATCTCTTCCAAGTATTCCTACTCTAGACTAAAGTTATAGTTAGTCAGTACTTGGTTGGGTCTGGCATGGGGTGTGTGTGTGGATATAGTGTTGGAGTTATCAGAGGAGCAGAGTGTCTTGCTGCTCCACAGGGGCCATGGAGGCTGGGGGTCCCAGCAGCTGATCTCAGTCTTGGAAGAACATCCATGACCCTCCCAGAACACAGGGCCCTGTCCTCGTCTCCCAGCCTCCCTTTCTCCTGGGAGGCTGCCCCAGCACTATGGTCCCTGAAGCATCTGGTCTTTTAACTTTATAACAGAGGGCCTTTATGTGAATAAGCAACTCCAAATGGGGGCATATGGGCTCATCTGGTCCTGCCAGGACCCATCTGGTGGCGCCCTGTGTGTGATCGTTATTTAGGATTGCAGTGGCCACCATCAGAAGCTCAGATTTTCTTCAGATCATTGTATTTCTTCCCCAGACCTATATATAAGTTGATGAAGCTTAGAAAGTTTCATCTAAGGCAGCGGTTCTCAATCTGTGGGTCGTGACCCGCAGGAACTGTGTAAAGGGTCACGGCATTAGAAAGGTTGAGAACCACTGATCTAAGGGAAGAAGACCTTTTTTGGTAAACTTAACATCTACTTTGACAGAAGTCAGAGGGATTACAGTGTATAACAAACCAAGAAAAATTTAGGATACTTAGGAATTGACCAAGAAAAGTAAATGTCTCTGCTACAGGAGGCTGGCAGTCATGAACTAGACCTTGTCCAGATACTGCTTGAGGCTGTGAAGCTGCTGATCACTGCTGGCAGAGGAAGGAAGGGCTTGCTGACTCACTCACTATGAATGTTTTAGTCCAGTGGTTCTCTTCAAAGTCAGAGAGTTCAAGACAGCCCTTTGATCAAATATAAGCTGCTTACACCACTTCTCTGAGGCCCATACATGTTATCAGGTCAATGTGTGAGGGCTGGCCAGGCCATAGATCTCTGTCAAGGTCATTATCAGACCACAGCATGGAATGAAGGGAGAATGTTTTTCAGGGGCTGGGACCTTAGAGAGTAGAATCCAAGTGCTTTAGAGTTGAAACAGGCCTTAGAAATCTCTAACATGTGGTTTTCCCCTTCAGCTTTAGACTTTTCCTGGGGCTGTCCAGCAAAGAGGGTTCCTCTCCACATTTCCCACCCCCCCCTCCACCACAGAATGTGCTCTAACAGCTTTCAAAGTTTTGGGGCTGAAATAGGAGAATCCTTTCTTCAAAGGAAATCTCACATAGAAACCCCAAAATATAAAAGTGGAGAGCAGATATAATTGGAACAGAGAGAGGGAGGACTGGACCCTAACTGGCTAAGCCCTGTCCAAACCTCCACCACTTTCACCCCCACCCACTCCCGCAGGGACCCTTCAGCACCTCCTGAGACCTGGGGCTCTACAGACTGAAGCTTGGGACTCTGACTTCATTCCTCAGTTCTCAGAGGCAGTGATTCAATGATCACTCACTCCTTGGCTTCTAAGTCACCACTTTCCCTTGGTTCTCCTACCTCACCAATCTCTCTTGTCGCTTTTGCTGCATCTTCCGTGTCTTCCTGACTCTTAAATAACAGAATATTCTGGAATTCAGTTCTTGGACCTCTTCTCCAGCTATACTCATTTCCCTTGTAATGTCATCTAGCCCCGCAGCTCTAAAATTATATGCAGATGACTTCCAAATTTGTATATGAAGTTCCAATCTCTTAAACAGCAGACATCATCACAGGGGTATCCCAAAGCCACCTTGAATGAAGAAATGCAAAACTGAATTCATGTCATGGTTCTACTCATTCCATACACCCCCAAATCTTGTCCTTCTCATCTCAGGATTTTCTTTCTTTTTTTTTTTTTTTGTCATTTGACAAAAGTCTTACTCTGTTGTCCCAGCTAGAGTACAGTGGCATCATGATAGCTCACTGCAGCCCCAAACTCCTCAGCTCAAGCATTCTCCTGTCTTAGCCTCTAACTAGCTGGGACTACAGGCATGTGCTACCATGCCCAGCCATTTTTACTATTTTTTTGTTAGAGATGGGTATCTTACCCTTGGTCAGGCTGGTCTCAAATTCCTGAGCTCAAGTGATCCTCCTGCCTCAGCCTCCCAAAATGCAAAGATTACAGGCATGAAGCATTGCTCCTGGCCAATAAATGGACATTTTTGGCCAAGGTGCCAACTGTTCCTTTTCGGTTCAGGACATGAGCAGATCCTGTTGGCTCTCCTTTGTACTGTATCCTGAATCTGTCCACTTTTGAGCACTGCTCCCACTCTAGGTCAGTCAGGTCATATCACTGTTCTGCTCAAGACTGTCCAGTGGCTTCTCATTTCTCTCTGAGTAGGATCCGCTGCCATCCTCAGGGCTGGCAAGACCCTATGGGACTAGGTGCCTCAACCTTTCTGGTCTCTTGTCCCACCATTCTCTTCTTCACCCAAACAACCTGACCATAGTCCCGAATCAAGGTCTTTATATTTGCTGTTTCTTCTGCCTGGGATGATTCTCCCAGGTATTTGTGGTGTGTTTGCATACATTTCATCTGGGTCTCTTCTCATCTCCAGTTTTACTGGACATCTCTTCCCTGGTTCCCTTTGTTCTATCCCCTGGGCTTGCCTTGTTTCCAACCTAGAGAGGACTTAGTGATGACTCACTTGGTAAAGCCACCACCATCAATCACTTTATCCCCTAATACTACCGATTGCTTCTTCTTTCCCTAGAGATGAAGTTTGGGCTCAAGTGTTTCTTGCGTAGCACCTATTTTTGTGGGAGCTGTAGGCCGGACCTGAGTGGATCTGTTAGTAGGCTCTGGCTTCCCCAGCAGCTGCTGGGAGGTACAGCAGGTGACAGGACCCAGGAATGCATGTAGTTAATGCCCTGCATAGTTGTCTTAAACCAATGATAGGCGAGAGATAGGAAGAGACTGAAGATGGCTTGCTTGCGCTTCCTATCTTAGTGGATTGTTTTGAGATGAAGTCATTTCATAGGACTACTATAAGTGCAGAAAACAAGTCGGATTTGTTGCAAAGTTGGATGTTGGTAACACACCGCTTGTATTTACTTTTCTTCCTTCTCTACCTCACTTCCTACTTTCCTTCACTTTTACTTCCCTACAATTGCACTCTCTCCCATAATGCCTCAGCTGCGAGCGTGTGCCTCAGGCTCTGATTTCTGGGGAACTGTTATCTGTTTGCTTGTGTCTTATCTGTGGCTTCTGAAAATGTGAGCCCATGAGAAAAGCAGGGACATTGTTTCATTTTCTGCTATATCCTCAGTGACCACCAGCCTTGTGCTTGGCAGATAGTAGATGCCCATCAGACACTTGTTGAATGAATTTCATGATGAGGAAATGTGTTTTTCCTGATCCTGGATCTTAAGCCAGGATGATCCACTTGCAAGTCACCCTAGTCTCATCCATAGCAATCGTCTTGATGCTATTGCTCTTGATCTTGTTCCCTGCTCCCTCGTCTGGCACTTGCAGTATGCAGCAGCCTCCCCACTGAATTCCCTGCAGCACTCTGCCTTCTTCTAATCTAGACTCAGAGCAGTTAGAGAAATCTTTTAAATGCATGAGTCATCTCATCATTATGCTTCCCGAGACCCTCTAATGGCTCTTTATTGCACTGAAAATTAATATGAACTCCTGACTATGGCCTACAAATCCCTGCCCACTGGTCCCTGGTCACTCAGAAACTTAACATTCTACCATTCCCTCCCTCCCTCTCTGGGCTGCAGCCTCACCAGCCTCTTTTGTTCCTTGAACTTGCTAAGCACTCTCCTGCCATCGAGAGGCTTTTGGATGTCCTTTACCTCTACGTGGGTTCTCCTTTGCTACCACCCCACCGGACTGTTTCTTAGCCTTCTCACAGAGGCCATCCTTTACACTTCAAATAGGTCCTTCCCTGTATATTGGTATCTCAGTACTTTGCCCATTTCCTTCATCTTACTTGATTTCAACTTGTCATTACAATATTGTTTTACTCTTGGTGGGCTGTATCTCCATTATCAAATTGTAAGTTCCATGAGGGCAAAGACTATGTCTATTTTATTCATCATTGTATTTCCAGTACCTTGGAGAGACATTAGTATGTGGCAGATGTTTAATGAATATTTGATAATTAAAAAAATACTCAGGTATCGATCCAGGTTCTATTCTTGGGGCTTCAGGAGTGTGCAAATGCTCCTTTATCAAAGAAGCCTTTTCCAACCAGTTATATAAAATATAATGATGTATTTCCTGGCTTTGGCCCCTTGATTTTGGTAAGAAACTTGTTACCCTTAGTTTAGGTCTTCAGTGTTTTTTTTTTGTTTGTTTCTTTTTTTAGACAGAATCCTGTTCTGCTACCCCAGCTACAGTGCAGTGGTAGTGATGGTAGTTCACTGCAACCTCAATATCTTGGGCTCAAGTGATCCTCCTGCCTCAACCTCCAACATAGCTGGGACTACAGGTATATGGCACAATACTTTGCTAATTTTTTAATTTTTTGAAGAGATGGGGTCTTGCTCTGGTTTGTCTTGAACTGACTTTAGGCACTCCTCTGGCCTTGGCTGGAGTGTCTGGATTACAGTCGTGAGGCTGCCTCAGTGCCCTGTAGAATCACGGCTTGTCATCTGTCTCTTGGGCCTATTGTTTGCCTTGGGCGTCTACTCTACCCAGCTGCAGCCCTTAGGACCCTTCCTTTGAGGTCTTCCCTGTTCTGTCGCAGAGGAGCCGGAATAAATGGAGGCAACAGAGAGTTTAAGTTACTTGTTCAAGTTTATACAGTAATGAAGATTTGGGACCGGAAGTCAGATTTGGGGATGTCCATCCAGTCCAATGCCTTTTCACTGTGTTATGCTAATCCTTTAAACAAATTTCCAATTATTTATTTATTTTAAAATTTCAGACCAATATGGGGTACAAACAATTAAGTTATAATGTTTGCATTTTTAAGGTAATGTTCCTGTTGTAGTTGCATTTTTAAGATAATGTTTCTGTTGTAATTGTGTCCCACACCCAAGAGGTGTGCCATATGCCCTTATATTGTGCCCATTAGGTGGGAGGACAGCAATCCTCCCCTTTCCCCCAACTTGAACTGAATTGAGTTTTTCTCTTATGTGGGCATGTATTAGTTTGTCTACTGGCTTCTTATTAGTGTTGAGTACATTGGATACTTCCTTTTCCATTTTTGTGATATTTTACTGTGATACTAGAAGAAGGTGTTTCAAATCCATCCAGATTAATACAAAATATGTAAAGTTTCCATCTTTTTATGGCTGAATAGTATGCCATGGTATTCATATACTACAGTTTATTAATCCATTCCTGGGTTGATGGGCATTTAGGTAGTTTCTAATGCTAATGTCTTTTCTCTGTTTCAAATCAAAGTGACTCACTTTGGCGTTTCAGATGGATTCCCTAAGGGTTATGGACTACATGGTTATTTGAAGGAAAAAAAAAAAAGAAAGAAAGAAGAATTCAAGCTTCTGGTTTGACGGACAAGGCTCAAAAGATTGAACAGGTGCTGAGGACCAAATCTCACAGACCTGGAATTAGGCACTGAGGGAGAAGGTGCTCATGTCTAAGAGCTGGGTGCGGGGTTGTGACCTGTCTGTGACTGGTCTCCTTCCCCGCGGACCTGCCAAGGGAAGCTCTGAGCTCAAGGCTTAGGGTTTGGCCTTCACTTTCTAGTAGGCTCTGAAAGTGCTGCCCTCAGAGAAGTGGTGACTTAGAA
This sequence comes from Perodicticus potto, assembly GCA_963574655.1. NCBI lineage: Eukaryota > Metazoa > Chordata > Mammalia > Primates > Lorisidae > Perodicticus > Perodicticus potto. The sequence goes on along the minus strand of CAUYRH010038912.1, from coordinate 15,085 downwards.
AATAGATCAGGAACCAGCATCAGTGGGCCCAGGGAATTCCTTATGTCTGCCTCTTGCCTCTTTTTACCTTCTCCAAAAGGCATGTGAGGAAATTCCAGGGAAGAGAGATGAGAAATATAGATATGAGATAAAGTGGAATGAAGAACCACAGTGTTGAGTATTTTTCAGCACTGGGTAAAGTTTTTGGGTGATACAGAATTGGTTGGAGAAGAGAAGGCCAGAAGAAGTAGGTAGAGGAGTGAAGCTCCTTCAGGCTTTGGGTGAGAAACTCGCCCGCAGATAGTCACACTTATTCTCCTCTTGTCTTCTGTGTACCAGCAAGACCTTTGGGTTCAGGCTGTTTCCTCTGTGGTCGCATAGAAGGCCCAAGAAATTTGCATAGGCAGCTTTCAACCAAAGCCTAAAGTGAATCATTTCTGACTCATCCAAGTGACTCCCTCCTACATCTGTCAACAGGGGAAACTTCAGGTATGGAGGTTACATTTCCTACTTCTTTGTTTTGGACTATTTTCCTTCCTGGGCAGTGGGTGTGGAAGTGAAAGGAAGCTTTATTCATTCTTATCATCTCATGCCTTGCTCCTTTCCCCCATTCCTTCATATCAAGCTTGATGTTCCCATTTTGAGCTGAGAGTAAGGATAGAAGGGTTTATTAAAAACATTTTTAAATTTTTTTTTTTAGGTAGAGACTCACTTTGTTGCCCTCAGTAGAGTGAAGTGGCCTCCTAGTTCACAGTACCCTCCAACTCTTAGGCTCAAGTGGTCCTCTTGCCTCAGCCTCCTAAATAGCTGGGACTACATGCAGGTGTCCACCACAATGCCTGGCTATTTTCAGAGATGAGGTCTCACTGTAACTCAGGGTGGTCTCAAAATCCTGAGCTCAAGAGATCTACCCGCCTCAGCCTCCCAGAGCGCTAGGATTACAGGTGCAAGCCACTGTGCTAGGCCTACAAACATTTTTAAATCAAGAAACATTTTTAATCAAAACTCTGATAATGGTGGAATTTCAAATATGAGTCAGTGTGTAAATCAGGTAGTACAATTGAAACTTTGAAGATAGAATAGAACCTCCATAGTTGACCACTTCCCTACATTGACCACCTTCTTAAGCTGACCTTCTTAAGTTAATTTCATACCCTAGACATATACCATAAGTACATATCAGTACTATAGGCCTAGTTCCTTGTGTTGATCTCCTCTGTATATTGACCAGTTTGTTATGGACTTTTGGATAGTCAACTTACAGAGCTTCTACTGTATTTCTGTGTTCTTAGAACCTGAGAAATTAATTCCTAGATGTTGCCTCCTATTTGTAATAATGCAGGCCCACAGGAGGTAGGGGAAGACTCTTCTAGAGGCAACAGGCTAAATGTCTAAAGTTGTAGGATGCTTTGTGCCTTGGGTATATCTGTCCTCTTACCCATGTTCAGTACATTATCTTATACATGCTGCTGAGCTGCCAAAAGCTGCATGAACCCCAGACAGTTTGATGTGGGCAGATTTCTTGAACATTCTTTGTTTTGGTAGTGCTGGGGAGGGCACCATCTGTGAGTTCTGTTTTGATTCATAGTTCTCCCTCTGGACATGGGTGTTGTCAGAGTAGCAAACAGGATACCCATCTGAGCCATTTGCCTGACATCAGGGTTGCTGCTCTGGCTGCTAGCAAATCTACACTGTAACTGTGGGACAGAGCTTGAAATGGTTGGGTATTAAATACAAAGAACAAGAGCACTCAGATGTGTGGAATTTATTCACATTGATTCAGGGAATAAAAAAGTTATTGGAAAATAGAATGTTCCTGGCTTGTATGCTCATGGAAATTAGAAGCTAATTATACTTTTCTAGTTCTCTGCCAACTCACTAGTGGCCATTTTCCAGTCTCTATTGCTGATTCTTCTTCATTTTTAGACTTGTCAATGTTGAAAGGCCCTTCAGTTCTTGTCCTGTTCATTTCTCTGTTTTGTTTAGTTCATGGTGGACCTCATCCAGCTTTAAGTCTTTAAATACCACCTATATGCTGGTAACTCCCAGAGCTCTCAACTATCTTCTGGACTCATATATCCAGATATATCTAGTTACCTACTGAACAGCTCCACCTGGAGGTCAAACTCAACGTACCGTCACTGATTCCTGGTCTTCCCCCAACAAACCTGCTTCACCGATGGCTGCCTCCATCTCAGTTGACTGTAGCTTCATTCTTCTCCTATACATGGAGCAATTCTTGATTCCTCTTTCTCACAACCCATACCTAACTAGTCAAGAAATAGTCTGGCCAGGTATTTATTCAAAATACACCCAGAATCCAATCACCTTTTACCACTTCCATTGCTAGAACATTAGTCTAAGCCACCATCATCCCTTGTCTCAGTTGCTAAGAGCCGCTTATCAAGCCTTCCTGTCTCTGTCCCCTTTACTCCTCTTCTGTCTGTTCTTCAAGGAAGAATGATTCTTTAAGAAAGTAGGTCTGATTACTTTCTCCATTCAAAGCCCTGCAATGGTTCTTACTCTATTCAAAGTAAGTGCCAATGTTCTCACAGTGGCCTGCTTATCTCTCTGTGATCTGTCCTCTAACTATACTCTGACTTCACCTGTGATAAGCCTCCCCAAGTGCTCACTCTGCACTAGCCACACAGGCCTACCTGCTGTTTCTTGAATATGTCACTCTTGATTCTACTGCAGTGCCTTTGCATAGGCTGTTCTGCCTGGAGTATTTTCTCTCCAGATTGCTTCATGGCTAGTTTCTTTATCTTCTTCCAATCCTTGCTAACATGTTTGTTTTTCAGTGCAGTATTCCTAGATCCCTCTATTTTAATCTCGAGCTCTCTTATTCTGTAATACTTCTTTTGGTATCACCCTCTAACGTACTTTACCATTAACATTTAATATGTTTGCTTTTTATTCTTTACTTATCCTTTTAAGATGTAAGTGCCACATACGTAGGGATCTTTGTTTTATTTATTTGAACAGTGACTGGCATATAGTGGGTTTGTTAAATGAAAGAATAAATAGCAGTGGAATCAGGGACAGTCTTACAAGGGAGCCAACTGAAAGGCAGGCAATAGAGGCCACAGAACACAGGAGTTTAAGTTGTGGCCATCGATGGTTAAGGACCAGAGAGTTTATAGGTTATAATTGGAGCTAACACTGTGGACCAGAATGGTCAATTTCGATGCCCTCTGGGGTTTGTTGCACGGCCACTAATAATAAGCCAATTCAATTCAAAGAAAAATCAATCATCCTACTAGATAGACCCCCTAAATAGGTATGACATCTAGATTATTTTAGCATGCCTTGGTTATTGGGAAGCTACATTATGTTTCATGATGCAAAAAAGATAATGTTTTTTCCTCTTTCATGTAGAAATACAAATAGAGGGAAAAGTGAAAAGTTGCAGGGAGATATGCTTTATTCATGGAATTGCAGCTGGAGTGGGAAGTAGAGCTGGAATGAATTAAATGGGAAACTTTTGTGGTGAATTCTATGTTCAAGCATACCTGATGAATTTGCTGACTTTCAGATTGTTTGTGATCTTGGCATATACTACATTTCTATCGCTGTCTATGGGCTAAGGCACAGCACCAGAGAAGAGACAGTTAGGTATTGATGAAGAACAAATCCTGTTTGGGACCACAACAGGGTTGCTTAAACTCAGATTCATCTTTCTGCTTCTAGTCTCAGACACTTTCTTTAATTTATGTTCTAGTATCTCTGTTCCTTGCTAGTTTCTTCTTGAATATGGTGCTTCTGACCATGGCAATGAATATGGTGATGGTAATTATTAGCAGTATCCCCTTTCACCCTGAAGTGTCCTAGTTAAAATGATAAAATCTGGGGATATTCTCTGCCTAGGGCTCAGCTTGGCTGGTGATCCTGGACCCCTTTCACTTGTAGGTTTTTACCCTGTCCCTTCCCTCCTGCTGGCTTTGGTGATAGTGAAAAGATTGTGTGGAAAGTTTCTTTCTCCAGAAGTTCAAGATTCACCCAATATGGTTCGGAATATGTAATTTGGTCATTGAATAACAGGGTGGATGCAAATGTTTCTGGTTACCAGCAATGGAGAAGTGGTGCTAAAAGAAAACAGGAACCCAAGCCCACTCCCTGGGGCTCAAGTGACCAGGAACCACACTGGTTGGAAGCTTGTGCACTGGGTCTTTGTGTTCTGTGAAGTGAAATTTGTGGTGTTTCTTGTTGGTTGCATGGGCAAGTCGTGTTCCCTTTCTGGGCCTTGGTGTTGCCATGTACAAACTACAGAGGTTCATCCTAATGATCTGCTGGGTCCCTTTGAAGTCTAAGATTCTATAGAGCAGAACAGCATATTATTTACAACAGAATCCAAACCCTGGCTCTGCAATGTAAAACCTGTTCAGTTTTAAGCATGTTATAAATTTAATTTTCTCATGTGTAAAATGGAGATTATAATCACTCCTAGGCTTTTTATGATGATTATATGAAATAATGTGTAAGAAAACACCTTGTGAAATACCTTCACTTAATTATTCAGTAAAAGATGCTGATTACTATGACTTTGCATGTCATTTGTCTGGGATTACTTTCAGACACATGGTTCATGCCTGTAATCCCAGCCCTCTGGCAGGCCAAGGTGGGTGAATTCGTTGAGCTCAGGAGTTCAAGACCAGCCTGAGTAAAAGGAAATATTTACAAAAAGAAGAGAGGCACTGAAAGAGAGAAACAGGAGAAATATAGGTGTTTAATAGGGTACTAGGGCCCAACCTTAGAGACCCCTTATCTCTGGGGGTGCTGGGTTGGGTGATTCCCTTGAGGTCAATAGCTCTTAGCCAGCCAGCTCAGACCCAGTACCCCACCTCCACCAAGTAGAGAGGAAAGACAAAAATAGTGTAAATCAAACCGAAAGAAACAAACAAAAACCCTTATGAGTTAGAATTAGGGGGGAAAATAATTAGAAAAGTAAAAGGGACAATAATTAGAAAAAGAATTAGGGACAAAAAACACTAGCAAAAATGAAATTCTATTCGTTGAAGAAGGCAAAAATAAGATTGTATTTAAACTAGAGTGGTGAAAAAAAAATGTCAAGGAAAAATGTTAAAATTAAAAAAACAAGGGCGGCGCCTGTGGCTCAGTGAGTAGGGCGCCAAACCCATATACCAAGGGTGGCGGGTTCAAACCCGGCCCTAGCCAAACTGCAACAACAACAACAAAAAGAATATGTGTATCTTGAAATAGAGGAAATAAACGTTAAAGAAAAAAATTAAAAAAACAAAAACAAAAACTCCACAATATCTTTCAAAGTATTGACTGGGCAACAGGTGATCTTCTGAGGTATGAGATGTTAATCACAATGAGATATAGCTGTACAAGGTGGGAGCTGGAGGCCGCTGCTGATTACTCAGACCCTGCAGGTTCAGGAGCCCGAATAACTCCTCAACCCACTCAAAAGACACTAAGCCATACAACCTTGGCCAAACAGAAGCTTTCCAGGGACAACACTTATCCTTGGGATCTCTCCTGGCTGTGGCTGCCTGCTTATCCAGTGCACCAAATCCAGTCTCCCCCTATGTCCCTGAGGGCCACGGCTGTCAATCTGCCAAACACTTGTATCTCCACACTACCCCAGTGGCACAATCCCTACTCTGGGCAGCTCAGTCAATAGATTACTTGCCCCAGGTCTCCCGGTGAATCCTGGTGCTGCAGCACGCAGGGGCAGCCCACAGCTGAACAATATTAGCTCCTTTCTGGCTCAGTGGCTCAGTCTGGGGCCCCAGACAACACCCAAAGTCATCCGCACATTGGCCCAAGATCTCCCAAGGCAGTTCAAGTGAGTGTCCAAGTCCAAAAAAAGCCAAAACAGCCCCCAGGTAAGGCTTTTCCTGCTTGCAATCTCGCCATTGCTGTAGTTTACAGCTGCAGGCAGCCTCCTACCGAACAAATGCACCCACCACTTGCCAGTTTTCCACCGCTTCTGTCCTCCTAGTGGGGTCCAGAAGTCTCTCACTGACCTCCTGTATCACCAAAAGGAAGCCTCTGGGCAAAACCCACTGGCCAGAGATGCCTGGGGTCATCTCTCCCCACTCTCACTGTGCCCGGCTGCACAGAGGCTGCTACTCAGCCACCATCTTTCCAATTTTTAAAATTTTTTGTAGAAACAGAGACTCGCTGTGTTGTCTAGAGTAGTCTCAATCTCCTGGCCTCAAGTGATCCTCCTGCCTTGGCCTCCCAAAGTGCTGGGGTTAACAGGAATGAACTACTGTGTTGGGCCCTCTTTAGTCTTTTAAACTCAATTCAGACACAGCCTCCTAACATATACCCACGCCATAAAGGTGCACTAATGCCCTCATCTACTGAGGCACTTTCCGTATTGTTCTCACACACATCCCTCCGTTGCACCTCAGTCATTTCTGTACAAGCAAGTTGGCCCCACTAGATGTGGGTTCATGACCAGTTCAGAGCCTGCCACGTGGTAATTGCTCAGTAAATGTTTCTTAAATGATTGGATGAGTCTAGATGAAGGGAAAACTTTAGGCAGTTGAGGGCAGGGTTAACCACTTTGTCTGAGTGTTCAGGAGTAGTGAAAGTTAAGGGGTTTGGGAATTTTTTGCTATTGATAACACCAGAGGGTTTTCAGGAAGGCTGTGACAGAATCCAAACTGTTTGTCAATGATGGAGTGCCATCTGCTGTTACAATGGAGGCATAACAGTTTCTTCTGCTTTGCTCTCCAATGAAATGAGAATCTTGGAGTGAAATGGAGAGCCCTGCCCAACCCTGTCCTCTTATAGATGAGAAAACTGAGGTCTAGAAGGGTAAAGGGATGTTATGAAGTTGCCTAGTTGGTTGGTTACAGGTACAATTGTGGCTAGAATCAGGTGGAAGTGGATGCCTCCAGGATATAGGAACAGGCTGGATTGGAGTTTGAGGTTGGGAAGATCAACTAGGAGGCCATGGGACAGAGGCTGGCGGTGACCAGAGAGCCAAAATAGAAGGAAAAGAAGTGAAATTCACAGAGGAGTGGGGATCAACAGCTGACCAAGGGAGAGAGTAGAAGGTAATCGTGGTCTGTGAGTGCTACTAGCAAGTCCAGAAGTACTGGGTATGTAGGAAGGTGTGAGTATTCCTATGGGCTGGTTGACCACAGAATGGTGCAGGCAGAAATGTCAGTCAGCAAGCCGCTGCTTCTGTTGTTGTGCCCACAAAGACCACACTGCCAAATAAGCTGAATTCTTAGCAGAGTCCCTTTATTGAAGAGCTGGCTGGTGACTGCCTCAGTGTCCCGACATGGGGTTTCTGAGAGCAGCCCTGAGTGCTTAAGAAGTTGGGTTTTAAGGGCTTGATCTGCATCCTGGTTGGCATGCAGGTTGTCCACGTGCATTTGGGTGGGGTAGCAAGCAAGCATTGTACAGAAGCAGAATTTTTTTTTGGTTGAAGCCGTCATTGTTGTTTGGCGGGTCCGGGCTGGATTCGAACCCGCCAGCTCAGGTGTACGTGGCTGGTGCCTTAGCCCGTTGAGCCACAGGCACCAAGCCCAGAAGCAGAATTTTGAAGTTAGTTATACATCATACATCTTTATTTTAATATTTTCCTCCTATACATCTTAGTTTCAGTACTTTCCCTCCATACATCTTAGTTTACCTCCTGGTCTATTTCCCAGGGAGTTAGCCAAGCAAGAAACTGGGAATGAACTAGAAGCAAAAAATCAATTAGTACTTTCTCATTTATTTTGGGAGTGAAATAAACTTATTTCATTTCATTTGAAAGCTTGTAGTCTGGAAATTTACCAGGAGTTAACTGTTTTTTTTCCATTATAGCCTAGGCCTGACATCTTTCTGTTGTAGCCTAGGCCCACTAAGCCTATCCCTGTAACAGTGTACCCTTCTTTGAAAGTTGATGATATGAGTTGATTATTCAAGAACCCAATTATTTCTACTGTTTTTTTTTTGCTGTTTTTGGCCAGGGTTGGGTTTGAACTCGTCACCTCCAGCATATGGTGCTGACGCTCTACTCCTTTGAGCCATAGGTGCCGCCCTAGTGGTTTTTTCTTTTTCTTTTCTTTTCTTTTCTTTCTTTTTTTTTTTGAGACAGAGTTTCACTATGTTGCTCTTGGTAGAGTGCTGTGGCATCACAGATCACAGCAAGCACAAATTCTTAGGCTTAAGTGATTCTCTTGCCTCAGCCTCCCAAGCAGCTGGGACTACAGGCGCCTCCCACAATGCCCAGCTGCTTTTAGAGACGGGCTCTCACTCTGGCTCAGGCTGGTCTCTAACCTGTGAGCTCAGGCAGTTCACCTGCCTCTGCCTCCCAGAGTGCGAGGATCACAGGCATGAGCCACTGTGCTCCACCCATTTTTTCAATTAAAAAAAATTTTTTTTTGAGACAAAGAGTTTCACTATGTCACCCTCAGTAGAGTGTCGTGGTGTCATAATTCACAGCAACCTCAAACTCTTGGGCTTAAGCAGTTCTCTTGCCTCAGCCTCCCAAGTAGCTGGGACTACAGGTGCCTACCATAACGCCTGGCCATTTTTTTGTTACAGTTGTTGTTGAAACTGCCACCCTCGGTGCACGTGGCCGGCACCATAACCACTGTGCTACAGGCACTAAGCCTCTATATTTGTTTTTGGTAACACTCTACTTGGAAAGTCTGTCTGGTTTTTTTTTTTTTTTTTTTTTTTTTGTTACAACGGGGCACTTATTAACCCTTGTTTTAGTGCCGTGGTGTCACAGCTCACAGCAACCTCCAACTCCTTGGGCTTAGGCGAGCAGCTGGAACCACAGGCGCCCGCCACAACACCTGGGTATTTTTTTTTTGCAGTGTGGCTGGGGCTGGGTTTGAACCCACCACCCTCTGTATGTGGGACCGGCGCCCTACCCACTGAGCCACAGGCACCACCCAGGTTTTTTTTTTAATTGTTTTTTATTAAATCATAACTTCGTACATTCATGCATTTATGGGGTTCAGGGTACTGCTTAGATATACAGTATGAAATGCTTACATTGAACTAAGTAACACATCCATCACAATTATACTCATTTCTTAATAGTTTTGAAATGTACCATTGTATCATGCACGTTAGGTGAGGTCCGCCCAAATGCCGTCCCTCCTCCCATGTCCCCCCTCCCCTCCCTCTCTCTCCTCTTCCCTTCTATTTTCTGGACTCTAGTTATGTTTTGCCATTCCTATGAGTGTGTAGGTAGTTATGTATTGATTTCATAGTAGTATTGAGTACATTGGATACTTTTTTTTCCATTCTTGAGATACTTTACTAAGAATATGTTCCAGCTCCATCCAGGTAAACATAAAAGATGTGAAGTCCCCATCTTTTTTATGGCTGCATAGTATTTCATGGTGTACATATACCACAATTTGTTAATCCATTCATGGGTTGATGGGCACTTAGGCTGTTTCCATGTCTTGGCTGTTATGAATTGGGCTGCAGTAAACATTCTGGTGCAGATGTCTTTGTTGTAAAATAATTTTTGATCATCTGGGTTTATACCAAGTAGAGGAATTGCAGATTCGAAAGGTAGGTCTACTTTTAGTTCCTTGAGTGTTCTCCAAACTTCTTTCCTAAAAGGTTGTATTAGCTTGCATTCCTACAAGCAGTGTAGAAACATTCCCTTCTCTCTGCATCCATGCCAACATCTTTATTTTTGGAATTTTGGCATGTCTTGTCTGTTGAATGTCATTGCCAAGGATAGCATTCCATGTCTTAGTGTAAAAGTGATGCAACAGTTTCTCCAATCCTTCAACTCCTTCTTAATGGAATGTTTAGAGCTGGAACTGACCTCATAAATGGTGTCATGTAGCTTCAGCCAAATATAATTTTTTTTTTTTTTGAGACAGAGCCTCAAGCTGTCGCCTTGGGTAGAGTGCTTGTGATATCATAGCTCACAACAACCTCTAACTCCTGGGCTCAAGCAATTCTTCTGCCTCTGCCTCCCAAGTAGCTGGGACTACAGGCGCCTGCCATAACACCTGGCTATTTTGCAGCTGTCATTATTGTTTGGTGGGCCCAGGCTGGATTTGAACCCGCTAAGTCAGGTGTATGTGGCTGGCGCCTTAGCCGCTTGAGCCATAGGCTCCAAACCCAGCCAAATGTAATTTTAATGATGTCAAAGCTGAAGCCTAGAAAAATAACTGTCCTGGAGTAATAGCTATAAAAGAAGTCCCCTACCTCCAGCTAGCTTTAATAGAGAATGAAAAAGAGATTGTACTTGTGGAAGGTGGGAGGAAGTAAAAGAGAAAGGAATGACTCGGCACCCGTAGCTCAAGTGGCTAGAGCACCAGCTACATACATCAGAGCTGGCAGGTTTGAATCCAGCCCCAGCCTGCCAAACAACAGTGACAACTATAACCAAAAAATAGCTCGGCGTTTTGGCAGGTGCCTGTAGGCCCAGCTACTTGGGAGGCTGAGGCAAGAGGATCGCTTAAACCCAAGAGTTTGAGGTTGCTGCGAGCTATGATGCCACAGCACTCTACCCAGGGGGACAGCTTGAGACTGTGTCTCAAAAAAAAAGAAGACAAAGGACTTAAATTCTGTTTATAAGTGACTTGTCCTTTGCCAGGGCTTTAGACAATCCTGAGAGTCCTGAGAACAGTTTTTCTCTTGAAGAATTGCACCCTCTGTTTGGAGAGCCAATTATGCTAGGTTCTCAGAATTTATATCTGACAGTAAAACATTCCATCATGTTTTCTGTGATGCTGATATCATTTATATTCATTTAACACAATTATGTGATGTGTATACAAAATATTAAATTTATACATTACATATATAAATATGTGTAATTAAATTTGCATGCATATCTACACTGTTCACATCACATCTAACTATTCAGCAGGATAACTAAAAGTCAGTACTAGCTTTAATAACTTCATGACTTCTTGAACTCACTGCCATCTATTAAAAGATTGACTGGAAAAAACATTTAGGGAAGTGGTTCTCAACCTTCCTAATGCCTCAGCCCTTTAATACAGTTCCTGTGGGTTGTGACCCACAGGTTGAGAAGAGCTGATTTAGGGATAAATGCAAAAACATTTAAGGAGTTTGCTCAAAGATTCAGAAGCTCTCTCTGTCCTCCAAAATCTATCCTATGCCAGATCAGCAAAACAACTCTTTATCACTTTCTTTTTGAAAAACTTACAAGCAGGAGTCATCAAGTCTTTACTAAATGCCTCCTGTTGTCCTATCCAAAAATTAGCTCCACTAATTCCTTATTCAGTGGAGTGGTTTATTGCTCATGATGTGTTTCCACATCCATGATCTCATTTGATGCTCGTGACAGGTGTGGGCAGAAATCAGCTCTGACTTTACTCTGAGGACTCTTGTTGGCCCAGAAGACATTTAGGATGTTCTGACTTAGCCCTTAGGCAGTCTGGTTGGGAAGATGAGTTATTCAAGCGAGTGAACCTTTGAGTGCCAAATTGAGAGGGCCCATTCCCAAGAGGGCAGGTGTGGCAGGTGTTCAGAAAAGAAGCATGAGAGCCAGGTATGGTGACTCATACCTGTAATCCCAGTACTTTGGGAGGCTGAGGTAGGAGGATTGCTTGGGGCTAAGAGTTCAAGACCAGCCTGGAAACACATTGAGAACCTATCTCTGAAAACAGAAAAGGAAAACTGGCTGGGTGTAGTGGTGTGCATCTGTAGTTACAGCTACTTAGGAGGCTGAGGCAGGAGGATTGCTTGAGTTTAGGAGTTGAAGTCTTGAGGTTGCAGGGAGCTATGATTGTGCCACCACATTCTAGCCTGACAGTAAGTTTTTGTCGCCCCCCCCCCAAAAAGAAGCAGCAGCAGCAGCAATCATCATGAGGAGCTGGAGAAGTGTCAGGTAGCTTTGATGAAAATAGATGGTGTGGGAGGGGTTTTCAAAAGATTATTACATTCATTTATTCAACAGCAAGCATCGGGCGGTGCCTGTGACTCAAAGGAGTAGGGCACCAGCCCCATATACTGGAGGTGGCAGGTTCAAACCTGGCCCTGGCCAAAAACTGCAAAAAAAAAAAAAAAAAAAAAAAAGCAAGCATCAAGGCCCTGGGTGGGTGTAAGGTCAGGGATTTAGTGAATAAAGATAAGGTGTCTGCTCTCATAGAGCTGAGTCTCTGGTAGAGGGCAGACAGATAATAAACTAAATAAATGAACAAAAAAATTAGGTAAGTGCTCTGAAGCCAATGAAACAGGACTATTTTAGATTAGGTAGTCAGAGAAGGCCTCACTGAGGAGGTGACTTTCAAACTAATACCTCAGTCAAAAGAAGCAGCTAGTTGCTGTAGGGTCTGTGGGCAGAGCATGCCAGACTGGTGTGCAAAGACTTGAAGTGGTAAGGTGCTTGGCATGTTGGAGGAACTGAAAGAAGGCCCCTGTGACTTGAGTAAGTGAGCAGGAGAGTGACCAGGTGGAGTTGGGGGAAGGCCTGGGCAGGTAAGATGCTGACACACTTCTGAGGCAGTGTGGGTTAGTTCAGTGTCTAGCTGAGTTTCTAGAAGCTCAAGGATGTTATGAGTCTTTAGAGGCAAATATTTTACAAGTGGATTGTGCGGCAATCAAAAGACCCTTTAAGGCATGAGTGTGCCTTGTGTGTTTTTTTTTTCTGTAGCCAGGATGGAGGTGTGCACAGGGACTTGACTCGAGTGCCCCTCCCTACCCAACTGTACACCTGGGCTGCACCAGAAGTTATCTTACAGAAGGCAGCCACAGTGAAGTCGGACATCTACAGCTTTTCTATGATCATACAGGAGATTTTAACAGGTAGATCAAGATCATTAATGGTTGAACAGAGTCCTTAGGTCATATTTTTCCCTCTCAGAAATTATTTAATTTTTTGAAAATATAGGACTTAGGAAAGGAAATCTTTTTATGCTCATGGAAGGTAATTTCCCAGAAATCTTTTTAACTCTTCTTTAAGACTCACCAAGACCCACCCAACTGCATGTCATTGATAATGCATTTAATCCAAGCAAAGTTTTTATATTGAATATTGTCAATACCTAGAATCTCTGTAATGTACCCCTTAAGGACTTGTAAATGAAGGGAAAAGACTGCCCTCTAATAAGTAGTTATGAAATTAAACACACCAAGGCTCTAATAGATGTATAAACAGTGTCGCTTGAAAGAAATAGATGCCTTTCCAAACCACAGAACTCTAATACGAAGAAAGTGGTAACATCTGAAGGCAAAAGGAATCCTTCAAGAGAAGAACACACAGAATAAAACCACATTCATTGAGGGAGCTGCCTTTCATCGTGTTTATAAAATTCTATGAAATGAATGCATTCACTACCTAGCCTAATGCTATGAACACTCCCTTCTGTTCCCCAGGTCTGCCAACAGGGAGCCCTAAACATGATCCTGACACTGCTATTTCCTATTTTTGTGGCAGGAATTTCCCTGGTGAATGGATAAAGTGGCTTTTTGTTTGTAATTGGGCTTCCAGGTAGTTTTCTACAAGAGAAATTAATGTTTAAAGGGGTTGAGTGATTTGAGTAAGGTTACCCAGCTTCATCTCATTTCATTTCCCCCCCCCCCCGACCTCCTGGTTTCTTAATGTTTCTCCTTCCTATGACTTTTTCCTTACAGACAACCTACCCTGGAATGGCTTAGATGGATCAGTTATTAAAGAAGCTATAGTCTTGGGAAATTATTTAGAAGCTGATGTAAGGCTTCCGAAACCTTACTATGATATTGTTAAGTCAGGCATCCAAGTCAAGCAGAAAGACCGAACTATGAACCTTCAAGATATCCGGTATATTCTGAAGAATGACTTAAAGGCAAGCCCTGAAGTTGTTGGGAGTTTATTTCTACTTACTCATCTCAGGACCTGAGTAGGGAGTAAGAGACCATGATAAAACTAGAGATCCAAGTTATAAGAATTTTTGGAAATCCTCATTTTATTATACTGTTTCTATGTTCCTGAGAAAAGCCTAACTCCTTAACTTCTTTTCTCCTTTTTTCTAACTCCTTTACTTGATGAGAGCAGCAGGGAATTGAGGAGGGGAGTTGGGGAGGTCCAACACATAGTAGGGCCACACTGCGGGCACGTAGAGAGTCAGTGAATGGTAGCTATTACTATTGCCTTCAAGATACAGTAAATTAGCCAATTAGGACTATAGTCAGCCTGCCAAACAGGAGTAAGAGGGAGTTTATCTGATACTTCAGTTGCTTTCTAAAATGCCGGTGACATTCAGATGACTGTGACATGTCCTTGACACTGTTTCCTGTGTTATAGGATTTTATTGGAGCCCAGAGGACTCAGCCACCTGAGGGCCCCAGGGTGCAAAGATACAAACTCCATCCTGATGTCAGTGTCTGTCTAGGTCTGACTTCAGAACATCCAAAAGAGATCCCTGACTTGGAAATCAAAGAGCTAAAGGAAACAGGTATGATCTTAACTCAGAGGTTAAGCATCACTTTGACACAATTGTGTTCTAGAGTCACATAAGCTGCAACTAATTGCCTACTCCAAACTGTATATATAACTTAATGCTGGGAAAGCTGGATGCCTTAGGGGAAAAAAATCAAGATCCTTAAAATAACAAAGTTAAACTTTTTGGGCTCCATTTATATCTGGCATGGATCCAGAACTAAATAGTAGCAGTGAGTTTATTTCTAGCATGATTAGTCTTTAGAATTTATCTAGTTTCTTCACAAGTAAAAATGATTTTTAAATTGAAAACTACTAAATGGTTTTTATAGAAAATTTGAAAAACTTGAAAGAATAAAATTACTTACCATTCTAATTCTCCATTCTAGAAAAGTTTGTTAACATTTTAGTTTTTCCTTCCAACCTTTTTTCCACTTTTTCTTTCTTTTTCCTTGAGATAGGGTTTCACTGTGCTGCCCAGGCTGGTCTTAAACTCCTGGGTCAAACAATCTTGAATAACTGGGTTATAAACATACACCACAACACCCAGATTTTACTGCTTTTTAATGTTTTTGAAAACCGTGGAATTTAGAGGTAGAAAGGACCTTGCAATCATCAGTCTTTTTTTTTTTTTTGAGACAGAGCCTCAAGCTGTCACCCTGGGTAGAGTGCCGTGGCATCACAGCTCACAGCAACCTCCAACTCCTGGGCTCAAGCGAGTCTCCTGCCTCCGCCTCCCAAGTAGCTGGGACCACAGGCGCC
>CAUYRH010038911.1:0-20295 GCA_963574655.1 Perodicticus potto | reverse complement strand
TTTCCTTGATAGAGCCCATGCAGCCCAGGAAGGCAACCACCATGATAATGGAGCCCACGATGACGAACACATTGCCGAGAGTGAGGGAGGGTAAGTTATGGAAGAGCACTCCAAAATCGTTGCGGACCAGGAAGTAGATCCCAAAACCCAAAATGCAGCAGCCACAGAACTGAAAGGAAGAATCCCACAATCTTCAGAGGCAAAATGTGGTTCTTTTTTTTTTTTTTTTTTTTTTTTTTGAGATAGAGCCTCACTTTGTCACCCTTGGTAGAGTGCTGTGACGTCACAGCTCACAGCAACCTCAAACTCTAGGGTTTAAGCAATTCTCTTGCCTCCGCCTCAAATAGCTGGGACTACAGATGCCCATCACAATGCCCAGCTATTTTTAGAGAAGAGGTCTCACTCTGGATTAGGCTGGTCTCGAGCTTGTGAGTTCAGCCAATCCACCCGCCTTAGTCTCCCAAATGCTGGGATTACAGGCGTGAGCCACTGCTCCCAGCCAGAATCACCTGTTAGGAGCATAGGGAACTACCTCTATTGGTTCATTCAAATTTCTCATGAATAGACCTGGCATGGTATCTCACATCTGTAATCCTAGCACTCTGGGAGGCCAAGGTAGGAGGATCCTTTGAGCTCAGGAGTTCAAGATCAACCTGAGCAAGAGCAAGCCCCTATCTCTACTAAAAATAGAAAAACTAGTGGGGCATTGTTTCAGGCACTTGTAGTCCCAGCTACTTGGAAGACTGAGGCAAGAGGATCACTTGAGCCCAAGAGTTTGAGGTTGCTGTGATCTAAAATGATATCATGGCACTCTTCAGGGTAACACAGTGAGACTCTGTCTCAAAAAAAAAAAAAAAAAATGGATTCTCATGAACAGCCTCTTTACCCAGCTTCCCTATGCTCCTAAAAGAGAGGCAATCCTAACTTCCTCATGTGGAGCCTCACTCACACTTCTTCCTACCCATTTCCAGATGCCAAGAAAAGGTCACTCCTTTGAGCCACATAATGTCTTCCCCATATACAGACCTAACTTCATGCCTTAGATACCCAAATCCTTGTCTTCTCAATTGTCCACACATGGTTTGTCCTTGGGAAACCACAATCAAGTAGAGATGCCCTGCTTGAGGAAGGTTATCTTGCTAGGCAGAAAACTAGAGAAGCTAAACTTACAATAGATATGTGCAGACCAACCCATCCTATAGCTGAAATTCAGTCGCTGAATTTGTACAGTGAAACTTCCTCCCCACCCCAAGGGTGACTTTTCAATCATCTATTCTTCCAAGGGATCAGGAAAATAAAACAGACAAGAAGAACAGAGGCACTCAATACCCAGAATACCGAGTCTTAGGTTTCTCACCTGTAGATATATCATCTGTCAACCATACTAGCCTAAAACTCTCAGACAGAAATGGCACCTCTGTTAATAACTCCATTCGTTTAGCTGGGCATTATGGCAGGTGCCTGTAGTCCCAGCTAGTGCTGGGAGGCTGAGGCAAGAGAATTGCCTAAGCCCAAGAGGTGGAGGTTGCAGTGAGCTGTGTGATGCCACAGCACTCTACCGAGGGCAATAAAGTCAGACTCTGTCTCTAAAATAAATAAATAAATAAATAAATAAAAAATAACTCCATTACTGGGCGGCACCTGTGGCTCAAAGGAGTAAGGCGCTGGCCCCATATGCTGGAGGTGGCGGGTTCAAACCCAGCCCCGGCCAAAAACCACAAAAAAAAAAAAAAAAAAACTCCATTAGTGGGCCGCGCCTGTGACTTAGTCAGTGGGGCGCTGGCCCCATATACCAAGGGTGGCAGGTTCAAACCGGACCCCAGCCAAACTGCAACAAAAAAATATCCGGGCGTTGTGGTGGGCGTCTGTAGTCCCAGCTACTCGGGAGGCTAAGACAAGAGAATCGCCTAAGCCCAGGAGTTGGAGGTTGCTGTGAGCAGTGTGACACCACGGCACTCTACTGAGGGTGACAGAGTGAGACTTTGTCTCTACAAAAAAAAAATTATAAAATAAAATAAATAACTCCATTAGTACACTTCAATGTTTCAGGCTTATACTCTGGAAGGATGGAATTAGGGAAGGAAATTATGATTCCTTTGTTCCTAGGCTGGCTATACTGAACATGACCCAGACATATATGGGTTATACTCCACACCAGCCTCTTCATTAGAGGAGAGAGAAGGAGAGTTCAGCTGTGGGAAGGTGAGCTCAGCCATGCTCAGAAGAGATACACTTACCCAAAAGAGCAAATTGAAGAAAAACAGGACATACTTCAGCAGTTTCAAGCTACTCATGCCCATTCTGGGATATTTTTCCCCTGAAAGGTAGAAGGAAGAAGAAAGGACATAAGTGACCTGGCTCTGCAAAGTGGCACTAGAGAATCAGAAGGCACAAATGTTTAAGGTTCGGGGATCTCCAACATCACCTTGGACATGAATTATGACTCTTTTCTGGAAAGTTTCCCCAAACTTCCTGCTCTCTTAACTTCTAAACTGAAATACAAATTGATTCATCTTAGATATTAACTTTTGCTACAATTCAGCAAGCACGTGATGCTTAACATTGAATTAAGCACTGTAGAAGGAGACAAGACAGCTATTCTTAGAAGAGGATGGCCCACAGTGACACAGACCAAGCCAGCACTTTGGTTCCATGTGCAGCATTAGTGCCTAAAACCTGGGCACTTGCTTGAGAAGAGAGTCCTCAAGGTTAGGGGTAGACTAGAAAATCAACCATGGAGAAAGCCAGTGGCTGTCTACTCTTACCACACATATTCAGCATTGTACTGGAGATTCTAGCCAATGCAATGAAGCCTGAAAGGAATGGGATCCAAATTGGGGGAAAAAAAGAAAAGAAAAAAGTAGCTTTTTTCACAGATGACATAATTGACTTTTTAGAAAATCTGAAGAAATCTACATAAAGAATCTATTAGAACTAAGAAGTAGAGCTGGGTGTGGTGGCTCATGCCTGTAATCCCAACACTTGGAAGGCCAAGGCAGGTGGATTGCCTGAGCTCACAGGTTCAAGACAAGCCTGAGCCAGAGTGAGACCTTGTTTCTAAACAGTCGAGCATTGTGACAGGACTCTAATCAATCCCAGCTACTTGGGAAGCTGAGGCAAGAGAATCACATAAGCCCAAGAGTTTGAGGTTGCTGTGAACTATGAAGCCACAGCACTCTACTCTACCAAGGGTGACAAAGTGAGACGCTGAGTCAACAGAAAAAAAAAAAGAAAAGAAAAGAAAGGGAGAGGTGGGTGGAGGGAGGGTAATTGGTGGGACCACACCTACGGTGGTGCATCTTAGAAGGGTACAGGTGAAACTTGCTAAATGTAGAATATAAATGTCTTAACATAATAACTAAGAAAATGCCATGAGGCTGTGTTAACCAGTTTGATGGAAATATTTCAGGCTCAGCGCTGGTGGCTCAAGTGGCTAAGGCACCAGCTACATACAACTGAGCTGCTGAGCTGGCGGGTTCAACCAAACAACAATGATGGCTGCAACCAAAAATATATATATATATATATAGCTGGTCATTGTGGTGGGCACCTGTAGTCCCAGCTGCTTGGGAAACGGGGGCAGGAGACTCAATTGAGCCCAGGAGTTGGAGGTTGCTATGAGCTGTGATGCTCGAGCACTCTACCTAGGGTGACAGCTTGAGGCTCTGTCTCAAAAAAAAAAAAAAAAAGGCAAGATAGAGTTAAAAGCATAAATGGGTTTTGGGCGGCACCTGTGGCTCAGTGAGTAGGGTACCGGCCCCATATACCAAGGGTGGCGGGTTCAAACCCGGCCCAGCCAAATTGCAGCAAAAAAATAGCTGGGTGTTGTGGCGGGAGCCTGTAGTCCCAGCTACTCGGGAGGCTGAGGCAAGAGAATCACCTAAGCCCAAGAGCTGGAGGTTGCTGTGAGCTGTGATGCCATGGCACTCTGCCAAGGGTGACAAAGTGAGACTCTGTCTCTAAAAAAAAGAAAAAGAAAGAAAGAAAATATTTCAAATTATATGTAAAACCAGCACATTGTACCTCATGATTGCATTAATGTACTCAGCTATGATTTAATAAAAATAATAATAAAATAATAAAGAGTGAGAGTAGCAAGGTTACCAGGTACAAGATTCAATCTACAAAAATCAATAGTATTTCTAAACACTAGCAACAATCAAATGTTTTTTTTTTTTTTTGAGACGGAGTCTCACTCTGTCACCCTGGGTAGAGTGCCATGGTGTCAGCCTAGCTCACAGCAACCCCAAACTCCTGTGTTCATGTGATTCTTTTGCCTCAGCCTCACTATGCCCAAGTAGTTTTTCTATTTTTAGTAGAAAAGGAGTTTCACTCTTGCTCAGGGTGGTCTTGAACTTCAGAGCTCAAGCAATCTACCCGTTTCAGCCTCCCACAGGGCAAGGATCATAGGTATGAGAGAAATCAAATACTTTCAAAGATTATTTACAAAAGCATCAAATATGAAATATTTATTTAGGGATAAATCTGACAAAAGATGCAAAAGATCTGTACATGCAAAATTTTAAGAAAATTGCTGAGATAAATTGGAAAGATATAAATAAATGGAAAGATAGACCATGTCCATGGATTGGGAGACAATATTGTTAAGATTTCACTTCTTCCCAAGTTTATCTATAGAGTGTAGTTTCAATCAATGTCACAGGAGATTTTTGGTAGGCCTTGAGAAAATGATTCTAAAATTCAATTGGGAGTGCAAAGGACTTATAATAGCAAAAATAAATAAATTTGATAAAGAACAAAGTTAGAGAGCAAACACTACCTGATTTCATTACAGATCAAGGAACAGAATAGAGGAGTTAAGATAAACAGATCGAGGGAACAGAATAGAAGGTACAGACACATATTGACCATCAATTTTCAAAGATGAACAATTAATACATTAGAGAATAAAGGATACTTTATCAACAAATAATGCTGGAATTGGATTTCAATATGTAAAAAAAATGAATTTTGATCTATACCTCTCCCCATCTAAAATTATAACTGAAAATGTATCATAGATCTAAACATAAAATCTAAAACAATCATACTCCAGAAGAAAATATAGGAGAAAATATTTGCAAACTTGGTTAGTTAGAGTTTTCAGTTAAAATAGATAATTCAATGGGGGTGCAGGAAACATAGCTATGCCTCATTTATTCTTTTGTTGCCAAATAATCCCTTCCCTGATCCTCCTCTACACGCCTGCCCTCTCCACCTGTGTCCCCAGGCAATCTTGGTTTTTGTTGCTTTAAATTAGTTTTCTTTTTACAAAATGTTACAGAAAAGAATTGATGAATTTCACCCTTCAAAATTAAAAATTTTGATCTTCAAAAGACTGTTAAGAAAACAAAAAGACATACCTTCCAGACTGGCTTGGTTGGAAAAAAAAAAAAAAGACAAACCACAAAGGGGAGAAAATATTTCCAAATCACACATGAGATAAAACCTTTGAATGCAGAGTGCAAAAACAATTCTCAAAACACAATGGTATGAAAATAGCCCAATTTTAAAAGGGGCAAAAGTTCTAAACAAAAGAGAACACTTTGCCAAAAATGATACTACATGGATGGCAAATAGCACATGAAAAAAATTTCTACTTCATTAGTCATTAGGGAAATGAACATTAAAACCACAGTGGGATCCTCTATGTACAACCTCCTAAAATGGCTAAAATGTTTTTGACAAACTAACCACACTATTTTAAAGTGTTGGCAAGGAAGTGGTACAACTCTCATACAGTGTTGGGAAGAATGTAAAAAAGGTATACCTGTGTTGAAAAACAGTTGGCTGATTTTGCAAAAAGTTGAACATATATTGAGCATATGAACCAGCTGGTCTACTTTTAAGTATATACCCTAAAGAAAAGAAAGCAAAAGTCCACACAAGGACTTGTGAAGAAATGTTCATGGAATTTTTATCTATAGTAGTCCCAAACTGGAAACAACTCAAATGTACATTGACAGGTGAATAGATACTGTGGCATATGTGTATAATGATATATTACTCAGTAATAAAAAAGAATGAACTATCAATGTACACGTGAATCCCAAAATAATTATGGTGAGTGAACAAAGTAGATAAAAAGAGTAGATTCTGTTATGATTCAAGTTATGTAACATTTTAGAAAATGAAAACTAATCTATAGCAACAGAATCAGATCAATGATTGCCTGGGAAACAGGTGGGTAGGGCAGGTGTGTAGAGGAGGATCAGGGAAGGAATGATAGAAGGCCAGAGGAATCTTTTGAGAGTGGTGAATATGCTCTTTGTCTTTACTGTGGCAATGGATTTATGCTTGTTTACATATGTCAAAGGCCCCTCCTAACTTTTACTGTCCCTTGCGCCAAACTCGTGGCAATACTCATTGTATTATACTTTAAAATTTAGCAGACATCATTTAATACTTGTCTCATGCCTCCTTGCCTTCTTCCTTACTTTTTCTCATGTTTCTTGTCTAAAATTTTCCCTTTTCTCTCCCTCTGACCTCTTTATTTGATTAGTTACCAATCACCCTGACTCAACTCAACAGTCACTTTTCCATGAAGGGTTCACTGTGTCTAATTCTTCACACCTTACTTTCATGCCACCCAATTATACAAGTATATACAAGTACCTGTAATACTACTCATCTCTGCCATTAACCTAGCCACTTTGTTTTTTAGGTTTGTTTATTCCTTTTTTTTTTTCAGACAGAGTCTCACCATGTTGCCCTTGGTAGAGTGCTGTGTTGTCACAGCTCATAGCAACCTCAAACTCTTGGGCTTAAGTGATTCTCTTGCCTCAGCCTCCTGGGTAGCTGGGACTACAGGCACCTGCCACCATGCCCAGCTATTTTTTGTTGCAGTTGTCATTGTTGTTTAGCTGGCCCCAGGGCAAGGTTTGAACCCACCACCCTCAGAATATGTGGCCAATGCCATAACCACTGTGCTATGGGCGCTGAGTCGAGCTACTTTGTTTTTAAGGCATCTCTTCCCTCTCTAGAATGTGTGCTCCTTGATTATACTAATAATAATAATGATTGTTGAATGAAGAAATAATTAGGGGATCCTATGACAGTTGCTTCAGGCCCTTGTAACCTAATTGTCCACAGAGTGCCACCTGGTGAGGTGCCTACAAATCTAGGGATGTGCCCCCTGATTCCTTCCTTCATAGATAAAAAGAGCCTTTTCTTTCTCCCTCCCTGATATTCTCTTCATCATGCCAAATTGAAGAAGAAAGCCTGCCCACTTGGTGAAGATCATCTCTACTTTTATTTTATACATAGGTCGATGGGCCCCATTTATATATAAATACAGAGGAAATGCTACTATACTTCCTCTTCCCTTTCTTCACAGTCACTGCCCAGTGATTGAGCTTCCCACCCCTGCCAATCACTGTCTAGAGGAACTTACAGCCTCCTGCAGTTAGAGTCTGTGCCTTCCATCCCTGTGACTCATGGCTCTGTGCAGAGAGCCACGATTCCAGGAAACTTTCTTAACCGAACTGTACTTAGCTGTGATTACTTCCCATTACACAACATGGACAGGATGACCATTGCCCTTTAGTTTCCTCCAATGAAGCTGGGCTGGTAAAATATCTATCCCTGTATTTTCTTTGACATGTACTTGCGGCCCTATCTACTCTTGAATTTAATGAAAGCTCCGAATTGTTTAAGATTGGATAGAAGCGACTCGGAGCCTGTAGCTCAACCGGCTAAGGAGCTAGCCATGTAGTACACCTGAGCTGGCAGATTCGAATCCAGCCCAGGCCCCCCAAGCAACAATGATGGCTGCAACCAAAAAATGGCCAGGAGTTGTGGCAGGTGCCTGTAGTTCCAGCTACTCGGGAGGCTGAGGCAGGAGACTCAGTTGAGCCCAGGAACTGGAGGTTGCTGTGAGCTGTGATGCCACAGCACTCTATCCAGGGTGACAGCTTGAGGCTCTGTCTCAAAAAAAAAAAAAAAAAAAAAGATTGGATAGAAGCTTCAAGAACCTCTATCAGTTCTTGATCTTCAGAACTTATCTGATCTTGATCTTTAGTCTTATCTGATTCAGTTTTAGAAGCCAATCTAGAGACACAACAAGATAGTTTTGACATTACACAGATATTACATTTACAAGTTCTCCTCAAACAAAAATAAAAACAAATAAAATTTAAAAAATAAAAACAAACAAATAAAGCAAGATAAGGAAAAAAGGAAGTGAAAAGAATCCATGGTCAAATAAAGTTGGAAGGGTGGCGCCTGTGGCTCAAAGAAGTAGGATGCCAGCCCCATATGCCAGATGTGGTGGGTTCAAAACTGGCCTCAGCGAAAAACTGCAAAAAAAAAAAAAAAAAAGTAATAAAAATAAAGTTGGAAATAAATGGATTAAGTAAAAATAAAACAAAAATTTAATTGATAGTTTTTTTAATTGTTTAAAATATTATTTTATTTAATTTATTTATTCATTTTTTTTTTCTTGAGACACTATCTCACTTGGTCACCTTGGTAGAGTGACATGGTGTTATCATAGCTCACAGCAACCTCAAACTCTTGGGCTTGAGCAATCCTCTTGCCTCAGCCTCCCAAGCATCTGGGAGCACAGGCATCAACCACAATGCCTGGCTAGTTGTTCTATTTGTAGTAGAGACAGGTCTTGCTCTTGCTCAGGGTGGTCTTGAACTCCTGAGCACAAGCAATCCACCTACCTTGGCCTCCAATAGTGCTAGGATTACAGGTGTGAGCCACTGCATCCAGCCTTATTTTATTGTATTTTATTGTTTTCCATCTCTATAGAACCTTTATTAAACCTTTCATTTAAAACATATTTTTTTTTTCTCAGGCGGCACCTGTGGCTCAGTGAGTAGGGCACTGGCCCCATATATCAAGGGTGGCAGGTTCAAACCCAGCCCCAGCCAAACTGCAACAGAAAAATAACCAGGCATTGTGGCCGGCACCTCATAGTCCCAGCTACTCCGGAGGCTGAGGCAAAAGAATCACCTAAGCCCAAAAGCTGGAGGTTGCTGTGAGCTATGGTGCCATGGCACTCTACTGAGGGTGACAAATTGAGACTCTGTCTCTAAAAAAAGAAAAAAAAATTTTTTTTCCTCTAATTTCCACAGTATTTTATTCTGATTTTGTTTTATGACATTTATTACTTTCTTTTTAAAAATGTATTCTTTTAACTTTTTTAAAATTTTCAATAGATTGGCCAGGCACAGTGGCTAATGTCTATAATCCCATGGTGTGGGATTAATGTCTATAATCACATGGCCAAGGTGGGTGGATTGTCTGAGCTCACAGGTTCAAGACTAACCTGAGCAAGAGTGAGACCCCATCTCTACAAAATAGGTGGACATTTTGGTGGGCTCCTGTAGTCCCAGCTACTTCGGAGCCTGAGGCAAGAGGATCACTTAAACCAAAGAGTTTGAGGTTGCTGTGAACTAAGATGCCACATCACTCTACTAAGAGTGACCAAGTGAGACTGTCTCAAAAATAATCATCATCATCATTTCAATAAATTTAGGAGGTATAAGTGTTTTTTGGTTACACCTATGAATTATATATTGCTAAAGTGAGGGTTTTTAGTGTACCTATCACAGAATAGTGTACATTGTAGCCAGTAGGTATCAAATTTTTATCCTTCCCCTTACCATTCTTCCCATTTTTTTGTTTTTTGTTGTTTTGAGACAGAGTCTCACTCTGATACCCTTCATGCCACGTCGTCAAAGCTCACAGCAAACTCAAACTCTTAAGCTCAAGGTATTCTCTTGCCTCAGCCTCCCGAATAGCTGGGACTACAGACCCTCACCACAATGCATGGCTATCTTCCCAGTTTTTTAAATCAATGACTTCTGAAAAACTTGTTATAGGCTAACTTACACTGCGAGTCTCTAAGAGAAAAGTACACGTACATACTTTCTTATAAAAACAAACATATTCTTATACTGAAAATTACTTATTCCAAAGCAACCTATAGATTTGATGCAATCCCCATCAAAGCACCAATGTCCTACTTTAAAGATCTTGAAAAAATAGTACTTCTATTCATATGGAACCAGAAAAAAAACCCGAATAGCAAATACAGTTCTTAGAAATAAAAACAATTCTGGAGGCATCACATTGCCAGACTTTGGGTTATATTACAAGGCTATAATGATCCAAACAGCATGGATCTATGGAATAGGATAGAGAATCTAGAGATGAACCCAGCCACATATCATCACTTAATCTTTGATAATCCTTACAAAAACTTGCAATGGGGAAAAGAATTCTTATTTAACAAGTGATGCTAAGAGAACTGGTTATCCACATGCAGAAGACTGAAACTAGACCCACCCCTCTGACCATTGACAAAAAATTGATTCTCATTGGATAAAAGATTTAAATTTAAGACACAAAACAATAAAAATTCTAAAAGAGAATGTGGGGAAAACACTTGAAGATATTGGCCTGGGAAAAAGACTGTATGAGGAAGAACCCACACCCCATCAATTGCAGCAACACCAAAAATAAATAACCAGGACTTGATCAAGCTAAAAAGCTTTTGCACAACAAAGAGTACCACAAACAAAGCAAACAGACAGCCTTCAGAATAGGAGAAGATTTTTGCATGTTATGAATCTGACAAAGGCCTGATAACTGGAATCTACCAAGAGCTCAAATTAAACAATAAGTGCAAACAACCCTCTCTATAAGTGGGCAAGTGATTTGAATAGAAACTTCACTGACAGACAAGTGGCCAACAAACACATGAAAAAATGCTCATTGTCTTTAATCATCAGAGAAATGCAAACCAAAGCCACTCTAAGATATTACCTAACTCCAGAAAGATTAGCCCATATCACAACGTCACAAAACACCAGATGCTGACGTGGGTGTGGAGAGAAGGGAACACTCTATACTGCTGATGGGATTGCAAACTAATATAGCCCTTTTGGAGAGAAGTATGGAGAATCCTCAAACATCTAAATGTAGACCTCCCTTTTGACCCTGCAATCCCATTACTAGGTATCTACCAGAAGAACATAAATATTTTACCACAAAGACATTTGCACTAGAATGTTTATTGTGGTTCAATTCAAAATTGGAAAGTCATGGAAGCAACCTAAGTGTCCATCAACCCATGAGTGGATCAACAAACTGTGGTATATGTATACCATGGAATACTATGCAGCCATTAAAAAAGTCAGAGACTTGGGCAGCGCCAGTAGCTCAGCAAGTAGGGCGCTGGCCCCATATACCAAAATAAAAAAGAAGCCTCAGCCAAACTGCAAAACAAACAAAAAAAAATAGCTGGGCGTTGTGGCGGGCGCCTGTAGTCCCAGCTACTCAGGAGACTGAGGCAGAAGAATCGCCTAAGCCCAGGAGTTGGAGGTTGCTGTCAGCTGTGTGACACCAAGGCACTCTACCGAGGGCGATAAAGTGAGACTTTGTCTCTACAAAAAAAAAAAAAAAAGTCAGAGACTTTACATCTTTTACATTTACCTGGATGGAGTTGAAATACATTCTTCTTAGTAAGGCAAGAATGGAAAGATGAATATCCAATGTACTCCATACTAATATGAAATCAATATATAAATAATCACATGTTCCTAAGAACAATAAAACACCATTATAGTCCAGTTTGGGGGTAGAGGGAAGTGGGAGGGGGGAGAACATATGGCAGAGAAAGGGAGGGCATGAGGCAGGAGCTCACCTAATGTGCACACTGTGAGGGTGTATAACACGCCCCCTGGGTGAGGGGCTCTTCTATAAATGGAACTTTGCTCTGGAAGTGAGAACAATGAAACCTAAATATTGTACCCTCACATTAATTTGAATAAAGATTCAAAAAAAATAAAATTACTTATAAACTGCTCAAAGAATATAGTGTTCCATGGAAAACACTTAGTTTGATAAACACTAACTTTGGAATCAGACAGATCTAGTTCTCAATTCTGTTAGTACCACCTACTGGAAGTATAGCCTTTTAGGTGAGAGCTTGCCAGCAAACAATGTAACCTAATCATATGTGCCCTAATATTAATCTGAAATTTTAAAAAAATAATAAATAATAAAAAAGAAGTGTAGCCTTGAGCAACTTGCTTAACCTAACTTACATAATTACCTTAATGTTTAAAATGGTGATACTCATACTTACCGCATAGGATTTCTGAAGACTAAATGAGATACTATTTCCTGGATGGCCTGGTACCTGACTACCTGATTCAGGGAACACTGGCTAAAAGATCAAGTTCAGCGTTTACCCCCTAGTCCGTTTCTAAAAGTGACCATAAGCTTTCTGATACATTTTTAGGAATAAAATACGACAAGAGCCAGAAGGCTTTTCATCTTTTGCTTCTTTCACTTCTTGGAAATACCTTTTTTAAGAGAAGTTTCATGTGCCCTTTGTAAAACAATTCAAACAATAAAGAAAAATACAAAGAAGAAAGCATAAAATGTGAAAGTCCATCTCTCAGATAAAACCATCATTCATATTTTTGGTGAACATCTTTCCAGACATTTCTCTATATATTTTTCTTTGTATGCAGACCTACTTGTCAATGTGTGCACAAGAGAATTCAGCTGGGTGGACACAGTGGCTTACACCTATAATCCTAGCACTCTGGGAGGGCAAGGAGGGTGGAATGCTCGAGTTGAGCTCAAGAGTTCCAGACCAGCCTGAACAAGAGCGAGACCCTATCTCTACTAAAAATAGAAAAAACTAGCCAGGCTGTGTCAGGCACCTATAGTCCTAGCTACTCAGGAGGCTGAGGCAAGAGGATTGCTTGAGCACATGAGTTAGAGGTTGCTGTGAGCTATGATACCCCAGCACTCTACCAAGGGTGACAAAGTGAGACGCTGTCTCAAAAATTAATTAATTAATTAAAATAAATAAAAATATAAAAAGACCTTTTCTGGGGAAAAAAAAAAGATATTTGAGGCTGTGATTAACAAAACGTTTTTCTAAATAGGAGCATAAGTCTGTTCTCTATGAGGACCCCCTAATTAAGGCCTTCTTGTCCAAATAAAATTTTTTTCAGAAGCGATAGAATGATAGTTTATTAAAGGACAGAAAAGCTCCCAATACAATGGAAGGGGCCCCAAACAGGTTGCTAGTCCAAATAATTTTAGATAGATAGTTCACCGAACATCACAAAGTACAAATTCCTCATAAGCATATATTATTTATAATCCTCATATCAACATTGCAACATAGGTGTCTTTAGCCCCATTTTGCAAACAGGAAAGTCAAAGCTCATACAGCATCCAGGCCTGGCACTGAGTCACAGAATCAACAAGGACAGGATGCAGGCCAAGGTCTTTCAGGCTCCAAAATCTTTCATGGTCCTTCCACAGTCCCAAGCGCCCCTTTCATGCCTCCACTCATCTGCAGCGATGTGGCGAGCGTGTAGGTCTTTCATTGGCCACAATCTGAACGCCTGTGAGCAGTGGCTGAGGAAGGGCAGGGACTATGGATGTATACTTCTTTGAGGGAGTACCAAGCAGTTGTAGGGAAGAGGCGATCGTGAAATACAAAACAAAGCCAAAGCATCAACTTTAGTGCATTAGTTTCCTCTCATTTCTCCATCGAATTAGCAAGGAATGTGTCTTTCATCTTATTCTTCTCTGAAATCGTGGTTTGGAAAAAAATTTTTCCCTTCCCAGCTGCTGTCAAGGGAGAGAATTTAGTGATTTAAAGAAGAGAAAAATAGGCTGAGTGCCATGGTTCATGCCTGTAATCCTATGACTCTGGGAGGCCGAGGAGGGTGGATTGCTTGAGCTCAGGAATTCAAGACCAGCCTGAGCAAGAGCGAGACCCCATCTTAAAAAAAAAAAAATAGCCTGGCGTTGTGTGCACGGGCGGGTGGGATGGAGGGATGCCTATAGTTCCAGCTACTTGGGAGGCTGAGGCAAGACAATCACTTGAGCCCAGGAGTTTGAAGTTGCTCTGAGCCATGATGCCACAGCACCAAGTGTGATAAAGTGAGACTCTGTCTCAAAAAAAAAAAGAGAAAAATAAGGAAGAAGTAAAAAGGGATAAAAAGTGAGAAGAGGCAAATCCAGATCATGTGGGAGACTCACTTCTTCCCATTTGGGAACTTAGCAAGATGCTACTAGTAGCTGAGTGGGGATAAGGGCCTATTCCCTAAATCAGGAACAGTTTACCTGGAACAGTTACCATGGCTACAGAGTTAAGAAACTAGAGATTCTCCCTTCATCTTTTTCTAAAAATATGTAGAACTTTGCAGTAGCAGATCTGTGTCAGCAGGCCAGCTATGCCCAGCTCAAGCAAGACTCTTTGTGGGATAAGGAAAGCCACTTCTGTGATATTTCTATCAAAAGCTTGAATAACCTGAACTGAATCATGAGGAAATCCAAGTAGAGAAACATTCTAAAAATGAACTGGCCTAGAATCTATAAGAATACTGTCCTGATGAAACACAAAGAAAAACTTAATAACTGCTCAGACTAGAGACTACAGAGACAGGGCAGTTGAGGGCAATAAATGACCAGAGATTTTCTTTTGCTATAAATAATATTAATGGGTAATTGGTGGAATTGGAATAAAATCTATAGATTGCTAATAATATTCTTATCAGTGGGCGGCACCTGTGGCTTAGTGGGTAGGGCGCCGGCCCCACATACCGAAGGTGGCAAGTTCAAGTCCAGCCCCAGTCAAACTGCAACAAAAATATAGCTGGGAGTTGTGGTGGGCAACTGTAATCCCAGCTACTCCAGAGGCCAAGGCAATAGACTCGCCTAAGCCCAGGAGTTGGAGGTTGCTGTCAGCTGTAACAGCACAGCACTCTACCGAGGGTGATAAAGTGAGACTCTATCTCAAATAATAATAATGATAATGATAATAATATTCTTATCAGTGTTAATTTTCCAATTTTGGTTATCACAAAGTGGCTACATAAGAGAATGTTTTTGTTTGTAGAAATACACACTAAAGTATCTCTGGTAAAGGATGGACATCATGTAACCAGTTTCTTCCAAATGAAAAAGCCAGGGAAGGGTGGCACCTGTGGCTGAGTGAGTAGGCACCCGCCCCATATACAAGGGTGGCAGGGTCAAACCTGGCCCCCCGGCCAAACTGCAACAGAAAAATAGCCAGACGTTGTGGCAGGTGCCTGTAGTCCCAGCTATTCGGGAGGCTGAGGCAAGAGAATTGCCTAAGCCCAAGAGCTGGAGGTTGCTGTGAGCTGTGACACCATAGCACTCTACTGAGGGCAACAAATTAAGACTCAGTCTCTAGAAAAAAAAAAAAAGAAAGAAAGAAAGAAAGAAAGAAAGAAAGAAAGAAAGAAAGAAAGACAGAAAGAAAGAAAGAAAGAAAGAAAAGACAATACGGAAATGCATACTTTTCTCTTTCCCCAAACCTACTTCCAGACACCCTTCACTAACTGACCACCCAGGCCCCAGCTCTATCCTTCCATCCTCTGCCCCAACAGCCACTCAGAGTCCAGCTCTGCATAGCAGTGTGGTTTCCCACTGCTCCATTGGGCTCCATTGATCGGCTATCTGCAGCTGAGTCCAGGGAGCTTCCTGAGGGTAGGTACCTGGTCTCTAGGGCCCGGGGTCATCTACACACCATGGATGTTCGTTGTGTACAAGAAGTGATGTGGGCTGACTAATCTAGGAAACCAGACTGCTGTAAAACTGAGTTAATATAGTATTTCCTGGAACGGAAGCTGAGCAAAAAAGAATGTCTGTAACCTTGCAAAAAGCTCCACCCTTAGTGGAAAACTAGGTTGAGGAGGAAAAACCCTGACTCTTCTCCCTCATTTCAAGCCATATCCTATTAATTCTGCCATGTGGCTGTCTTGGGTGTAGCCTCACCCAGAGTTAGGCCCATGACCTATCTGGTCAGTGATTTCAACATCCACCTTCAGGCACCAAGTCGGAGGAAGGGCTTTCCACTGGCTGTGGTCCTGCAATACTGCTTTGCTATACTATAGCCTCACTTGCTTATGCTCATTTCTAACATGCTTGGGGGTACACACTCTTCACTTATATGGTGCCCTCGGTCTGGAATGTCATTACCCTCAGTCTCCCTATCAAATTCATACTTCTTTAAAAGTGAACCCAAGTAGTCATATCCTCTTCCAAGGAGTCTTTGGAACACTCCTAAACTCCTCCCACATTTTGTGCACATTCTCCATCTGTTGCAGAAAAGAACACATGGTGGTTTTTTTTTTGAGACAGAGCCTCCAGCCGCCACCCTGGATAGAGTGCGTGGCATCACAGCTCACAGCAACCTCCAATTCCTGGGCTCAAGCGAGTCTCCTGCCTCCGCCTCCCAAGTAGCTGGGACTACAGGCGCCCACCACAATGCCCGGCCATTTTTTAGTTGCAGCCATCATTGTTGTTTGGCGGGCCCAGGCTGGATTCGAACCCGCCAGCTCAGGTGTACGCGGCTGGCGCCTTAGCCCATTGAGCAACAGGTGCAGAGCCAGAACACGTGGTATTATGTATTGCTGTGACTGTCCTCCACGCTAGACTCTACAATGACTTCCAGATGGATAACCATTTCAGTTACCCTTGTGTTGCCAGCACTGGGCACTATTTCTGACCACTACTATGTTGCAAAAGAGAAGTGGAGAAGGAGAACCGGAGACTGAGGGCCTCTGGGCTATCAGAGGTCAGGCAGAGGGCACAAGAAATCAAGGCTTATTGGAGTTTTATAGTCTGTGCCTTTTTGTCAGTGAAGAAAGAGAGGTCACTTGGATGGTGGTAAACATAGCTGTGAAGGCTTGGGCTTTCAGTCATTCTCCAGGAATCTAAAAATTCCAAATCCTTTCATTTAAAAACTAAATACCCTTAACTGGCCCACACAGGAAACATCACAGGAAATTACGTTTCTGTTCAGCCTTTGCTCTCATTCAACCACAATTTCAAAACAGTACAGATTCCTCTCAAGATTGAGAAAGCAAAACTTCTTTGTTTATCCAGCAGTTAAGATTCTTCTTTTTCTCAATTTTCTTCCAAAGCATGCACATAGTATGGTATCCAATCTCCCTTGAGGGCACCCAACACTTGAATATTAAGTGAATTCATTAAAGATTCTGGTCTTTATTTTTAAATTGAAGGCCAGATAGCCCCTGAGGTGATTTGGAAATCTACAGCCCTCGATCATCCCCACCCCTAGCTCTTAGGTGGGTGGCTGTGGTTGCAGAGGCTTTC
The DNA here is from genome assembly GCA_963574655.1 of Perodicticus potto. Classification (NCBI taxonomy): domain Eukaryota; kingdom Metazoa; phylum Chordata; class Mammalia; order Primates; family Lorisidae; genus Perodicticus; species Perodicticus potto. The sequence goes on along the minus strand of CAUYRH010038911.1, from coordinate 3,162 downwards.
CCTTCAAGCCTCCAGCCATAATCAAGGAGATTCTCCCAGATATGAGAAGAGGAACACTCTGATACAGAGTTTGCTGTGGTGAACGCTCTGAAACAGTGGTCACAAAAGTCAAGACAAAGCTTGGCTCTCACTTTTCTGAGCTCTTACAAATTCAATCATTAATTAGCACAGGAATTGGGAATTATTGCAATATCAAGTTTCATGGGTTGCTTTTTATAATATTTATCAATATTCATGTTTGATAACTAACTTATCAAACAGTTGGGGGAGCCCTGAATATCAAAATGCTCTTCCTGCTCTTTAAAAGCCAATAATCAAAGTCTCTTTTAGAGGTGTCTAGTTTTCACCTCTTAAAATACAGTTACTAAATGCATCTTGGTGCTGTGATTATTAGTTGTGTTTCTGTTTAGTGGATCTAAGGAATCACAGCGGGAATCACTCACTTTAATTTTGAAAATTTCTTGGGGCAGCACCTGTGCTCAGGGGGTAGGGTGCCAGCCCCATATACCAAGAGTGGCGGGTTCAAACCTGGCCCTGCCAAACTGCAACAAAAAAATAGCCGGGCATTGTGGCGGGAGCCAGTAGTAGTCCCAGCTACTTGGGAGGCTGAAGCAAGAGAATTGCCTAAGCCCAGAGTTGGAGGTTGCTATGAGCTGTGTGACACCACAGCACTCTACCAAGGACAATAAAGTGAGATGCTGTCTCTACAAAAAAAAAAAAAAAAAAAAGGGTGGTGCCTGTGGCGCCAGCCCCATATATGAGGGTGGCGGGTTCAAACCCAGCCCTGGCCAAACTTCAACAAAAAATAGCCAGGCGTTGTGGTGGGCACCTGTAGTCCCAGCTACTCAGGAAGCTGAGGCAAGAGAATCACCTAAGCCCAGGAGTTGGAGGTTGCTGTGAACTATGACACCATAGCACTCTACTGAGAGCAACAAAGTGAAACTCCGTCTCAAAAAAAAATTTCTTTTTTGAAAATTTCTCATATGGAGATGATCCACATCTCCGAGTGGATTCTCTCCTTACCTTAAAAATCACACGCCCACAGGCTTGGCACCTGTAGCTCAGCAGCTAGGGCACCAGCCACATACACCGGAGCTGGCAGGTTTGAATCCAGCCCAAGCCTGCCGATCAACAATGACAACTACAACCAAAAAATAGTCGGGCATTGAGACAGGCTCCTGTGGTACCAGCTGCTTGGGAAGCTGAGGCAAGAGTACAATTAAGCCCAGGAGTTTGAGGTTGCTGTGAGCTGTGATGCCACAGCACTCTACCCAGGATGACAGCTTGAGGCTGTGTCTCAAAAAAAAAGGCTCAGCACTATAGCACAGTGATTATGGCACTGGCCACATACAACAAGGATGGCGGGTTCAAATCTGGCCCAGGTCAGCTAAAAGAACTACGACAACTGCAAAAAAATAGCCAGGCGTTGTGGTGGGCGCCTGTAGTCCTAGCTACTTGGGAGGCTGAGGCAAGCGAATTGCTTAAGCCTAAGACTTTGAGGTTGCTGTGAGCCATGATGCCATGGCACCCTACTGAGGGTGACATAGTGAGACTCAGTCTCAAAAAAAAAAAAAATCCTTAAAATATGATTTCATAGTCCAGTAAAAGAAATTTAATGAGACTGGATGAGAAATAATACAATATTGCTAACTTTTCATTTTCAAATCAAAATAACAAGAAATTTCAACTACAAACATCATATTTTCATAAAAGAAAGGACAATTCTAACCAACTCCCCCAAAGCAGGACAGATCTAAATTCAAAATAAACGAAAGTTAAAAAAATAAAAAGAAATCACGCAACCAATTTTCAAAAGACCAAGAGCACATAGAAAATCTCTCTAACTTCATTTCACACAGAAAGCCTAGGCATCAGAAATTATCACCCACAATAATTCAAGTTCTGTAGCAATTTAAGCATATGAATGCCCTAACTCTAAGAGATCTATCAGAAAATGCAAACCTGGGTAAGTAGAAAAGCGTTTCTGGACCAAACACAGAGGCTCATGCCTGTAATCCTAGCCCTATGGAAGGCAGAGGTGAAAGGATTGCTTGAGCTCAGGAGTTCAAGACCAGCCTAAGCAAAGTGAGACCATGTCTCTACTAAAAATAGAAAACTAAGCTGGGCATTGTGTCAGTACCTGTGGTCCCATTTACTCTGGAGGCTGAGGGAGAAAGAACTCTTGAACCCAGGAGTTTGAGATTGCTGTGAGCTATGATGATGCCACTACACTCTAACCTGGGCGACAGAACAAGGCTCTGTCTCAAAAAGAAAAAAAAAAAAACTTATTTCTGACCTGATTGCCTTTGGGGATATTACTAGGATCTTGCTGATTTTTTTTTTTTTAACTTCCTTCACCATTTGTGAAACAATGCAGGAAATTTTACATGTACTAGGGAGTTAAGGAGACTTCTGGGAAGGTGTCTCCTGGCCCACATACGATGGCAAGCTGGGTTAAAATGTCTTGAGTCTTACCTTTTTCAGTCCTTCAGGTAGAATTTGGTGATGGTCCTTGTGGCAGTTGAGACAAGGTTGGTAACACGGGTGTCCAGGGCTACTTGTGTGAAAGGAGAAGTGAACAGAGAAAAAATATGATCACACTGTGATGACAGGAAGCCCAGATGAGAAGCTTTTCTTCCATTCTTGAGATATTTTGCTAAGAAGAATATGTTCCAGCTCCATCATGTAAACATGAAAGAGGTAAAGTCTCCATCTTTCTTTAAGGCTGCATAATATTCCATGGTGTACATATACCACAATTTATTAATCCATTCGTGGATCAATGGACACTTGGGCTTTTTCCATGACTTAGCAATTATGAATTGGGCTGCAATAAACATTCTGATACAGATATCTTTATTATAATGTGATTTTTGGTCTTCTGGATATATACCAGGTAGAGGAATTAATTATAGGATCAAATGGCAATTCTATTTTCAGATCTCTAAGTATTCTCCAAATATCTTTCCAAAAGGACCATATTAGTTTGCATTTCCACTAGCAGTGCAAAGAAGTGTTCCATTTTCTCCACATCCACACCAACATCTCTGGTTTTGGGATTTTGTGATGTGAGCTAATCTTAGTGGAGTTAGGTGATATCTCAAGGTAGTTCTGATTTGCATTTCTCTGATGATTAAGGATGGTGAGCAATATCATGAGGAC
>CAUYRH010038909.1:0-62939 GCA_963574655.1 Perodicticus potto | reverse complement strand
CATGTTTACATGGATGGAGCTGGAACATATTCTTCTTAGCAAAGTATCTCAAGAATGGAAGAAAAAGTATCCAATGTACTCAGCCCTAATATGAAGGTAATTTATAGCTTTCATATGAAGGCTAAAACTCAATTATAGCACAAGCATAAAGGGAAAAGGGCAAGGGAGGGGAGGGGAGGGGTAGGATGGGTGGAGGGAGGGCAATTGGTGTGATCACACCTATGGTGCACCTTAGAAGGGTACTGGTGAAACTTTTTAAATGTAGAATACCAATGTCTTCATATAGTGATTAAGAAAATGCCATGAAGGCTATGTTTAACAGTTCGACCAAAATATTTCAGATTGTATACGAAGTCAGCACATTGTGCCCCCTGATTGCACTAATGTACACAATTAGGATTTAATAAAATTATTTAAAAAAGAAAAAATAATAATAAAAAAAGAAAAAAATTTGAGGAGTTCTGCTGATTACTTAATAGAGTTTTATCAGTGTGAATCCCTTGATTTCGATAATTACATTATTGTTACTAGGGAAGGTAATTATAGGGCATATGAATATACTTTTTACCATTTTCATAATATTTCACAATAAAAATCTAAAATCTAAAAACAGAAAAATCTAAATATGAAAACAGAAACGTGAAAAAGGAAATCAATAACAATAAGGTATCTAGGAAAACCAGAAATATTTGGAAATCAAGCACCATATTTCTAAATAACTGATGAGTCAAAGACTAGATCATGAGATATAACCCAATATTTTAATTTTCAGGATATTGAAAAGACAATATCCCAAAGTTGATGAGCTTCAGCTAAAGCAACATAAATGGTTTAACACATTCACTGTATTTTGCTTCCAGAAAGGATGAGGGAAATAATGAGGTGAAGGCAACATTCAAAGTGATTGTGCCTAAGACTTTTCCAAAACCAGTGTCAAACATTAATGGATAGATTCAAGAAATGAAATTAAGTCAAAGCTGGATGAATACAAATTAAAATACAACAGCAATACTATATAGTCAAACGACTGTCACCAAAGAGGAAGAAAATCTCTTAAAAACAGCAAGAGGGAAATTAGCGTAAAAGTATCAAAACCAAAACTAACAGCTGACAGAATTGCTATATAAATGCTACCTCACCCCTGACCCCTGGTGGAGCTGCACTAAGTTATACTCAATTTGGTTTCTCCAATGGGCCCTAGAAAGATTGCCCACACTTGCTCACGATATAACTCACATGTCTGCATCTTTCATTGGCTTTCTCCCTTCCCTGTCTTATTTTACGTGCTTTCTAATTTGTGTTTCTTTGGATCATCTCTGAAATAAACTACCTGTATTCAATTCTCCAGCTCAATATTTACTTTGAAGAAACCCAAACTAAGACATTTGGTAATCAAATTGGCCCTTTAAAAAAATCTGTTTTTCAGGAGAGGGTTCTGAGACTAGACCTCTTGCTGTTCAGATGACAGCAAGGACCACATTGGCACAATATTAACACCTGTGATGGGTACTATCATGGTTATTAAGGCCCTCCACTGTAGCAGATTGGAAATAGAGGAAGAAGGGGCAACATTGAATTCTGCAATAGCTATAGCACATAAAAAATAAAGTTCAAGGGTAATTTTCAAATGAATTTGATTTGCTTTTAGTTCACTTTCCTTGACACACTGAGAAAGAATATTGACAGAGTCAGCTCGACCAACTCTAAACCACAGGCAAGCAGGGAAAGCCAAATGGCTCCACTTAACCATTTAAAGAAGCCAGACACAGTGTGGGATATCCTGACAATCAGGCCTGGAATTGGATCACAAAAGTTTTTGGAGGGTAACCCTGGAAAGTCTATTCTGAATTCAGGGTTCTGATAGTAAAACGGTGGAAATGTGAGACTTGCTGTTTGAACATTTGGAAAGAGGGTTTTGAATCCCCAGAATCCTTTAAATGCTGCAGGTGGGTGGAAGCATTCCACTTCCCCTTGACAAAATATTAAGGAAGAGGTTACCCAGGTCTTTAACCATGTTAGAACAGATTCATTATATGAGACCAGAGAAGTGACCAGCTGACTATGTTCCCCCAAAAGGGACAGAAGACACTCCTTTCACTAAAGCAATTAAGAATCCACTAGTGAAGAAGAAAACAGAACCACCAAAAAGTTGATGGGGCTCTCCTTCCTGTGTCAGAGTGCATAGAAAATGCCACCATGAAGCTTATGTCAACAGCTCCCTTGGGTCAACAGGGATAAAATTATTCTGAGACATCAGAGACCCAGGTGGCAGCACTTAACCATTGGAAGCAATGTGAATGAAAACACCAAATACCAAGTGTGCAATCAAGCCACATCATTTACAGGGATCTCTTGAGTTGACTAAAATACCATGGTGTTTGTAGGGCTAAGAAAGAAGAACCTTGACTTAGTGCTTATAAATGCCAAAACCTCTCAATAAGCTCCTCATAAGCATTAGTTAATTTAATCCTTACTGCAGTCCACAGGAAAAAACTCAGGCTCAGAGAGGAATGCTGTCATGGTACAAATGTGCTTCCAATATGGGGTGCAAAATTTTTTGAAATAGAGAAAGACATATTAAGGTTGATCCACAGAAATGAAATAAATTAAGTCAGTGAATTTAGGGGACTAAATTTGTGAAAAAATGGATAAAGCCAAAATAAATGGGCTTAGCACTTGTAGCTCAAGTGGCTAGGGCGCCAGTCACATACACTAGAGCTGGCCAGTTCAAATCCAGCCGGGCCAGCCAAACAACAATGACAACTATAATCAAAAAATAGTCAGGCATTGTGGTGAGTGCCTGTAGTCCCAGCAACTTGGGAGGCTGAGGCAAGACCTTGCTTAAGCCCTAGAGTTTGAGGTTGCTGTGAGCCGTGACGCCACAGCACTGTACCCAGGGTGATAGCTTGAGACTCTGTCTCAAAAATAATAAGAATAAGAATAAAGAAAGAAATAACAGAAATTTTGCATTATTTGCCATTGCAAGAATGGATGAACCAGGTATACATGTAGAATCCAAGAGGATCCCAATGAAACTGAAATAATCAAGAATCAGCCTCAGCTACCCTGGCAAGAATATATCTTCTTATTATAATAAAAATATTTAAATTGAAAAAAATATAAAACTAAAGTAGACATTAATCAATGATAGAGCAACACATAGTGTGGAGGAGTTGAAGGGGAGATAAATGAGGAGATGAATAATTACATTGGATGAAAAGAATTAGAAACTTCTTGGATCTGTCCCCTTGTTTCATCCTTCAGTGTCGTCTTTTAAATAATAAACTCCATACTCTTGTATTTGTATTGCTTCAAATATCTATTGCTGATCATAAGGCAACACTAGAGTAGTGTCTCTAGACTCTGGCTGCACACAAGAATTTCCTGGAGAGATTTTTAAAAATAGGTACTAGGGCTTAGTGTTCAGAGAAGTGTGCAAGATTTGAGTTATCAATAGTTTTTAAAGAAAAAGTTATAATAATCTGCAGTCATACAAAAAAAAATTGACACCTAAAAGAAGACATAGAAAGTAAAATGATATACTTAAACAGAAGACTTCATGGAAACTGGACAGAAGATGCTAGGGCCAGACACATTTTCAATTTATGGAGTGCTAAGAGATCATTTTGAAGATTGAATTGGGCTCTATAGCAAATAGCCTGTCCTTGTGGAATCCTCATTATTCCTCTTTCTTTACCGTTTCACATACTCACACTTTGAGGCCCAATAAACATCAATTCTTGGGTAAAAACCATGACTAACCAATTCCAGGTAGGATTACTTTTTTGCTTTTTGAGCTCCCTTATTATGGCAGCTCTCACAGTCTGACTCAAGAACCTCACTCTGACCACATGTCTGTTTCTATCATTTTTAAGACAGGAACAATATTTAACTCATTTTTACCATTAGCAATAGTGCATAGCATATGGTGGTTATCTGCATATACATACAGGATTTGTTGATTATGAATTTATCTCTTGGTACAAACATTAGCATTGAGAAGCAGGATATACGACAGTAGCAACGACTTAATTGCAAGTTTCTCCATCTCAAAATGGTGATATTCACAGTCTCCACTTCAACAGGGTCAACATTGGGGAATTAAATGAGATAATACATATAAACAGTTCAGTACTCAGAATGAAATAAATACTAACTTTTATGGGCTAACCAACACAGCTTTACCTGTTTTATGATGACTTGCCTATGTATTCAACTACATTCTGCATTAGATGAGTTCCTAATGGGCGGAAACTTCCTTACCTCAGTATCTCTCAGGCCTAAAACAGTGCTTGGCAAAGGGTAATAGTAAAAAAATGCTGGATAAATGATACCTTTGAAAAATATTCACATTTATTAGAATATCTGCATCTAAATTAAATTTTGATTGACCTTGTCCTGTAAGGTTGAGATCTCCTAAGGACAGCAGAGTAAAAAGTGCCATAAATTACATGCAATACAATCCTCTATGAAACTATCACCAAAGTACATTTACTACATGCAGATTCAGATTTGAGCTTAAGGGACTGTTCTTGAGAGAATTCTTCCCTAATAACGAAGCATAGAAGTGGGAGGGAGGGATATTGCCTCCTGAGCACATAGGCTGTCCAGGGAATAACCTTCAAATATGAAATTAAGAGTAGAGTCCTTGAGAGAAGACTGCATTTAGGTCAAAAGCCTTCTCAGTGCTGTCTTCATATCCTTATTCCTGAGGCTGTAAATGAAGGGGTTCAGCATTGGGGTCACCACTGTATAAAATACAGCTGCGACCCTGGCCTTACCATCTGACTGCGAAGAAGGGGGACACAAGTAGACACCAATTGCTGCACCATAGAACAAGAAGACAACAGTGAGGTGGGACCCACAGGTGGAGAAGGCCTTTTGCTTGCCAGAGGCAGATGGGACCCTGAGGATGGTAGAGATGATGCGTGCATATGATAGAATGATCAGGGAGAGAGGACCAGTGAGTATTATAGAGCCCACAGCAAACAGGGCTACCTGGTTGGTGCTGGTGTCTGAGCAGGAGAGTTGTAACAGAGGGACGACATCACAGAAGAAGTGATGGATGGTGTTGCCTGCACAGAAAGAAAGCCTAGCCATGAGTAGAGTGTGTAAGATGGCAGCGAGGTTAGTGAGAACGCAGCATGCTATGATAAAGAGCATGCACACAAGTGGACTCATGAGTGTGGAGTAGTGAAGAGGCCTGCAGATGGCCACGTAGCGGTCATAGGCCATCACCCCCAAGAGGAAGTCATCCAGTGCCCCAAACATCATGAAAAAATGCATCTGAGCCAAACACTCTCCATATAGTATGGTCTGAATGTTTGTCTGGATGTTTACCAGCATCTTGGGGACTATGGTGGAGGAAAAGCAAGCATCAGCAAAAGACAGGTTGGCCAGGAAAAAGTACATAGGGGTGTGAAGGTGTGGCTCAGAGCTGATGGCCAGAACAATGAGCAGGTTCCCCAACATGGTGACCAGGTACATGCCAAGGAAGATGCCAAAGAGGAGAGGCTGCTGCTCTGGCTGCTCAGAAAGACCTAAGAGGAGAAATTCAGACACACTGGACTGGTTACTTTTGTCCATTATTCCACTCTTGAAAAATAGAACATATCAGAACCTGTAGAGACAGTGGCACTTGTAGCCCTCTTCAATTCACAGGTGTCTATAGTTGAAATTCATGAACCTTCCTTCCAAGTTCTGCCAGTGTTCCCAACAGATCACCTAGGCAGGAAAAGCAAGGAGGCAAAATGATTAAAACATAACAGCAAGGTAATGAGTATTGGAGAAATGAGTTTCAAGTCTCTTTCATTCTTGCTGTATATTCAACAACGCTCACATTCCCTGGCTTCCAGGTCCTCAGCTCACCTAACACACTGGCAATAAGAGCTGCCATTTTGAACTGTATGTGTACAGTTCATAATGAAGCATCTAATTGAATACTCACACATTTCACAAAGGAGTTTTCAAAGCTCAGTAAATTAAGTCACGGTGCAAAATCACAAAGAAGGTAGTAAATACAAATTTTATGTTGTGATGCAGCCACCTCTCTTAAAAATCTCTCTTTCTCAGAAGAGACAGACTTTGTAAGATAATAGTTCCCACTGCTTATCTCAGATAAGAGAGATACATGTAGGAAACATGAACATACACTGGGATTTTTGTAGGACTCAAAGGGAAAGTATAACCCTGACCCTTACTTAGAGTACTCATCAGAGTTTTGTGGTCTAACCAGCTTTCATTATCAAAGGAACCCACCCTGTTACTGCAGTTATTCCTTTTGGTCTCAAAGGGCTCAGAGGTCTTCTTAGTCTACAATGAATGAGAAGGTTAAGAGGACCCAGGGCTGCAGGTGGCATTGGATCAGATAGAAAGCAGTTACCCAGATTTCAGTGATGGATGTCACATGTCTTTGTGCACATTGTCACGGGACTATTTCTAGGTTCTGGGCCTCTAGGGTATGATTCCCCTGGCTGCTCCTCAGAGACAAACAAGAAGTAATTGCTCTAACTTCACACTTTGATACCCTGCACTCAGCACTCACCAGGGAGTATGTGAGAAGGAAGGTAGGAATGTATGGTGGTTCTATATTTGACAAGCTCATCCTCAGGGATAGGTGTGTACCTCTATTCCAAAGTTTGCTCTGGGGTATCTCCTGGGGAAGCCAGAAACTCCTCAGAAGAAAATCAGAACATCAGGGGAAATACAAAGAGCTTTGATTTCAAACCTGGCCAAAAGACATCTAAGCCCAGGCTACCTTGGGGTGGGCTGTTTGACTTCTCTGAGTCTTTGGGTTAAAGTTCTTGCTAAGATGGTGATTAACTTAATTTCTGACTCCCATCCACTAAAATGATGTGAGAGAAACAGAGGTAAACAAAAAATCTAGCAAATCACAAAAATGATATCAACACGTGAGAAGTAAACAGTTATAAACTGGAATGTGATATGGGTACAGAAGATAGAACTAAGATTTGGCATTGCTTCCTTGTGAGAGGATATTGGGGGGGGGTACATTGAAGTATTCTCTTGCCTCCTTTCTGCTTTGTCTTCAGCAATCATCGCCTCCCCCTTGCTGCAGAAATGGGTGACAAGTTCATATTTCTACACAAAAGTCCTTTGTGTAGAAGATGAAGTTCAGGAAAATAGTAAAAGATGTGAGAAGACTATAAGTTCTCCCTATGGTTGATGTTTAGGGTCAACACAAGCAGGAAATGAAGGCTAACATGGTTGTCAATGACATAGTTAAACATTGAAAAAGGGCCTCCACACAGAGTCAATCTTAGAGGCTATTCTATTCACAAAGACTCAGAGGCTATTCTTTTTTTCTTTCAATTGGTAGATCAGTTTATTTATTTATTTAGTCTGTTGGCATTTAAGGATATCTGAATCAAAGAAATAGGTACTGGATAGGGTAGCAAGAACAGTTTCACATTACTCACATCACCCCTCCCCCAAGCCCAAACAGCATGGCATGTAGAAAGACATGATCCCCTTGGGAGAAAGAGAGGGAAATAACCATATGCTTCTACCTTAGAGTCCAACATTGGGCCTGCTACAGTAAAACCCAGCACTAGGCAGACTCCTGTGGCCCCTGACCCTAAGAAGGGACCATTGAACTGAACTTCCAGACTTGCCTTGGTACCAGGAGAGAACCTGTAACCCCTGCCAAATGAATATGATCTGCAGTCCACATCACCACCAACTGACTACAATAGCCTTGAGCTCCAGACAAACCATACTGGCAGGCAAGCATCAGTGGCCACAAGCTTCAGTCATATCCCAGTGACAAATTTTAACTTTTAATAATAAGTTTATGCATATGTATTATGCATTCATGGGATATATTTTATTTATTTATTTATTTATTTTATTTTTTATTTTTTAGTGGTAAGATAGGACTTTATCAGACAGGAAAGAATACAGAAGGAGTACAAAATACCAGATCTTCGGGGAAAGGGGAAGACCCAAGTTGGAAATCTTCCCTCATGATAGATCTTTTTCTTATTTTCTTATATTTCTGTAAGAAATCTATTTCTCATTTTCTTTTCCTTCTATGCTATACACTTTGTGAGTTTTTTCAACTTGTTGCAAGACTCAAAAAATATTTTCCAATGTATGTATTGTGCATAAATGGACCTACATGATTCAAATCCACATTGTTCACAGATCAACTGTATTGTGTTAAGAATTTTTGATTCTGTGTTAATCAAGTATATTGGCCTGCAGTTTTCTTTTTTGTTGTGTCTTTATCTGGTTTTTGTATTAGGGTAATGTTAGCCTTGAGGAATGAGTTTGGAGTATTTTTATCCTTTTCACTTTTTTGAATTAGTTTGAGAATTGATATTAGTATTTCTTTAACATTTGGTAGAATTCAGTAGTGAAGTCATCAAGTCCCAGGTTTTTCTTTGATGGGAGACAAACAAGAAATAGCAAAATGGTAAAATTAAGTACAATCACGTTAGCATTACATTAAATGCAAATGGACAAAATGCTCTCAATAAAAGACAGAGATCACCTGACCGAATTACATTCCCATGTGCACATGCACACACACACAACAATTTTATTTACAGAAAATAAATGTTGAATGTAAAGATACAAAGAGGTTGGAGATAAAAGTATGGGGAAAAAGTCATAAATACTAATCATGAGAAGGCAAGTGTAGTTTTCTCTATAAATATTAGTTGAAATAGATTTTAAGACAAGGTAAAATACCAGAGATAAAGTAGGAAATTTCTCCTTGATAAAAAGATCAACTAATCGAAAAGGCAAAAATCATCCTATATGTCTATGACCCTAATAAATGAGCTTCAAAACATATAAAGCAAAATTTGACAACTGAAAGAATACAGAAAAATACTTCACTGGAAATTTTAACATCTCTCTTGGTAACTTGGATAATAAGTAGACAAATGACTTTCTATTTGCTTTTTCTGCCTTTTCAATTCCTCCAAAATTCAGAAACCATTCTTACAACAATATGGTCATTTGTGTAAGCCCAATAAAATTCTGCCCTCTCTTTATAACACTATATAATTGGAAATATTGATTATATTACAAAGAGTTTAACTGAGTGTCATATTTGAGAATGTGCCTAAAAGGCCTAGTTCCACCTAATATTGAGTTAAGATTGTCATTTTCTGGCAGGCCCAGGAACATTAAGACTATAAGTAAAATCTAAAGTCTGCCTTAATTTAACTTCCTGGCCTCAAGAGCTTTTTAAAATCTGAGATTCCTATGTGATCCAACATAGAGAGAAAAAGTTGTTTCTAAAAAAAAGCTATAGTACACCCCTTATTAGATCATACCCCTGTCCATTCCTTTCAAGTTTTTGTTATAGACAAAACTATAGACTAGACTAAGCATTGAATATTTTTACATTTCTCCAATCCAACTTTCTTCCATAGAAATACTCTGAAGGGGAGTTTCTCTATTCTTGAAGGCCTATAAGCTGAATCCAGGTAAATTTTAAATAACAAGGTTCATGCCTGAAGTATGGGCCACACAGAATGTTCACCAAACCTCCCTGAGCCATAACCAGAGACATTCAAACGGCAAACCAGGATAACAAGTCAATGTTTTCACACTGTAGACAGCTCTTCCCAAGACCTTGGAACAAGACTGCATGTCATAATGAGACTCTTACCCACTCTTAATGCCTATTTTGTTTTATTTGACAGAATCAGTGCGTAATTGAAATTCATAATCAGTAGCTTCTTCTGGTAACTTGACAGAAAATGACTTAAGAGATCTTTTACTTGACCTAGTGAATAACTTTGGCAATAATCTGTTATACAACAACTCTCTGCTTTAATTCAACCCATTCATGGAATGCTAGGTAAACTTGAGCTATATTTCTTTTGGTTAAATTAAAGATTATCTGTGCTATTTCTTAGAATACACATTGTGCCCACATAAATCCTTCTGGGAAAGTTGGGACCATATACACAAAATAAGAAAACAAGGCATCTGGTTATAAGATGTCTCACCTAATTCCCTATGGTCATTCTATTGGTTGCCTTTAAGCCTAGGTTCATAGCTCAAAACTATTACACAAACTGAGATTATCATATTAATATTATTTTTACTGCATATTTTCCTTTATAGACTTTATACTGGTTAATTTTTAGATTTCTGCACTAGCAAGACTCCTGACAGAATAGTGCTGACCCAGCATTTTAAGCCAATGCCTACAAAACAGACAAATTTGAATTGAATAATGGGTTCCAGGTAGACTTAGCAAATCCTGGACAAATGAAGCTGGGGAAGGCCACCAAGTGGGGGTTCTCAGACACAAATGACTGATAACAAGAAATATCACAAAGACTGCAAAATCTACAGCCTTGCCCAAAGGCCACTGTAACCTTACACAAAGAAAAAAATGCTTCTAAGAGAACAACTACCCAGCAACTAACTGCTTGCCCCGCCTCCAACTGGCCCTTGTTATTGATCCTCCTAGCTGAGGATAATTATCTCAAACAATAACATAATTCTCTTATTTTTTGCTTTAAAACCTTTTCTCTTCCTCTACCTCCCTGTAAATACACATGTAGTTTACTATGGCATATGTATTCACATTGCAATGCTCATTCCTCAATAAATATCATTTTCTTTTAGAGAACCTCTCTGTCTGAGGTATAGGTTTATAAAATTTATTGATTGAACACCAAAAACAACAATAGCAAAGCACACATTTCTTTCAACTACATCTGGAGTACTCAACCAAGATAGACTATATACTTGACAGGTGAAGAGTACAATTTTACTTTTGCTCATGAAATAAATAAGAATGACTGTATGCTGGATCATACAAAAGCTTCAACAAACTTCATAGAATTGAAATAATACTAAGTATCAGACTCCAAAATTGGGGTCTGGACTAAAGGCCAAGTGAATTCTTGGATTTGAATAGGACAGAATTCTATAGCAAGCTGACAGAGTTAAGCAAAAGCAAGTTGGTTGAAGTAATTAACAAAGAAACAGAAGGCAGTCTACTTCATAGGCAGAACAGTTGGGTTATCTGGCTTTCTTTCAGAGCAACATGGAGCAGCCCTTTGTGAATTTCTTTTATACTTTTCATTTTATACTTTAAAAAAATTATGTTTAGGGGAAGACAATTATTCATAGGATTTTTGTGAAAGTGGTAGAGAGAACTGGAACCAACTGTCCCTTCCCTTTTTAAACCATATAGAGTAACTTCCAAGAGTTGCATGGCATTTGTAAACTATCATGGTGCCTGTGAGAAGTTTTTTTTAGCATGCTAATGCATTATACCTGCAACAAGATAATGGGCAGCAAGGTAACCTGATGTTGTGTCATTGCATCTTGGTTCTGGCTGGTTTGGGCCAGTTTCTCCAACACCTTCAGTTTTATCAGAGACTTTGGTCTGAGTCTTATGATTCCTTATTGACCAGAGCACGTCAGTTCCCTATCTTAATGCAATATAATCTTTGAAAACAATGGAGTTAAAATAAGAAAACAATAATGAAAATGATAATCAGAACATCGCTGATTATTATAAAGCAATGCATTTCTAAATAGCCCATGATTCAAAAAACAAATATCAATGAGAATGAGAAAATATTAACATTGATGCTTATAAAACTACTCTATATCAAACTTTGTGAGATGCAACTAAGAGAGTGGTTAAAAGAAATTTCTATCTCTAAGAGCATACAATAGGGAAAAGGGGTGAAAAAGTAATGGTGTCTACTTCTAAGTTAAGTAGGTAAGAAAAAAAGCAAAAGAAAAAACTTACAAGGAAAAATATGGAAAGCAATGATATAGAAGTGTGTATGCAATAGAGAAAAATCAACCAAACCAAAATTTGATCATTTAAAAAAAATTTACCAAAATTAATAAATTTCTACTACCAGGACTGAGAGAAGAGGGTGCTGCCTGTGGCTCAAAGGAGTAGGGCACCGGCCCCATATACCAGAGGTGGGTTCAAAACCGGCCCCAGCCAAAAACTGCAAAAAAAAAAAGACTGAGAGAAGAAAAAGAAAAAAATCTGACAAACAGGACATCATCAAAGATAATAAAGACATTAAAAGGATAATAAGAGGATGAGGGAAGATGGCTGACTGGAGCCAGCTTTCCACAGAGGCTCCCGTTCAGAAGGAGAGTTAAAGGTCAGAAGTTTAGCAAGAAAGCTGATGGTGCAGATCTGAGCCAAGAGAGAAGATTGAAGAATGCATATCAACCCTGCTGACACAAGCTGCAACCCCAAGTATACAAACAATAGATACAAAAACCATCACCAAGCGAAGGGGAGTCACCTCCCCGATGAGAATGGTTTGCTATATACTCCAGACAAATGAGCAAGCAGAGTTCAAAGATCCTCCCATTTTATCCCACAGGAGAAACCCTCTAAAAACTGGACCTCCTTCCCCTACTAGGGTGCCATGGCACTCTCCTGCCAGGCATAAAACTGTATAAAACTGTATATATTCTCTACCTGCAATTTTGAACTCCCAGCACTCCCCTCCACTCTCACACCAAGGTCTGGAAGCCTGTCCCCCATGGAGTCCAGACTCTTGGGCATTTTCTTGAGAGGTGTGGACGAGGCATGGGTTATTGCTGATCTGTGCTGATTCTCCAGCATGGGAGAGAGGAGAGGATGGTCAGCTGATAGATAACCTCAGCAGGGAGGGAACCACACAGGAGCGGTGGTGCCCTCAAGGCACAGAACTGGAGCCATGGTGGGAATAGAGCTCACCCCTGGGGATATTTTGAAAGGACACTCCTAGTCTTTCTCGGCAACCAGAGGAAGCTGGGCATCTTCTCCGGTAGCAGCCACTGGCAGAACAGATCTGGGACGGAAATGCAGGCCCCATGAGCAAAGGGTATGCCTGAGGCAGTACCGGCCTGGGCAGAGTGGGGGACTAGAATATGCACACGCAGAGACAACAGACTCCCAGGGCAGGGCTGACCCAGAGGACTGCTTCACTGAGTCTCAGGAACTGCAGCTGAGACTGGGCAGTGGCACAGTCAGGGCAGAGTTGCTCAAACAGCATCTCTATTCCCAGGACAGGAACAAATTCTGCAAAGTTGTTCTGTTCTCTAAGCAACATCAATCAGGGGCAGGGCTGGAATGGAGTGAAACACCCCAGCCCTAATTAAGCACCCAAGATTTGTCAGGTCTTACCTCCCCCCCGCCAGATAGTGGCAGAGAGTGGCAGCCTGGCTGAGGAGACATAGATCTTCCTGTGACTCAGGCAGGCACAAAACCCCTGGACCATCTGCTCATTGGAGGGAACTGGGTCACAGCCCTGCAGGGTTACCAGTGACTGGGTGTGACAGAGGGGCAAGGTGGGGAAGGAGACATCAACCTTCCCAGAATAATTTATTTTCTGAGTGGGTCCTTCTGACCTCACAGAGCACTGAAGTGAGTCCTACTTGAGCTGCCAGCAGACCATCTCTATCTAGTTGCCAGAGACCTTTTGAACTCTCCCACCTGAGACCAGTGCTGACTGGGACAATTGATTTGGACCTCTTGAACTGGGCCAACCTCTTGAGGAATATCCACAGTTGTAACCTGTTTGTTTGGATGTGGAAAGTTTTGATTTTCCTTTTCCAATGGAATATGAAAAAAACCTTGAATAGCCAAGACACTACTCAGAAATAAAAACAAAGCAGTAGGAATAATGCTACCAGACCTCAGACTATACTATAAATCAATAGTGATCAAAACAGCACGGTATTGGCACACATACAGAGAGGTACATGTATGGAACAGAATAGAAAACCAAGAGATGAACCCAGCTACTATCATTAATTGATCTTTGACAAGCCAATTAAAAACATTTAGTACGGAAAAGATTCCCTATTTAACAAATGGTGTTGGGTGAACTGGCAGGCGACCTGTAGAAGACTGACCTAGACCCACACCTTTCACCATTAACTAAGATAGACTCTCACTGGATTAAAGATTTAAACTTAAGACATGAAACTATAAAAATACTAGAAGAAAGTGCAAGGAAAAGTCTTAAAGGAATTGGCCTGGGCGAATATTTTATAAGGAGGACTCCCTGGGCAAATGAAGCAGCATCAAAAATACTCTACTGGGACCTGATCAAATTAAAAATCTTCTGAACAGCCAAGAACATAGTAAGCAAAGCAAGCAGACAGCCCTCAGAATGGGAGAAGATATTTGCAGGTTTTGTCTCTGACAAAGGTTTAATAACCAGAATCTACAGAGAACTCAAACGTATTAGCAAGAAAAGAACAAGTGATCCCATCTCAGGCTGGGCAACGGACCTGAAGAGAAACTTCTCTGAAGAAGACAGGCGCATGGCCTACGGACACATGAAAAAATGCTCATCATCCTTAATCATCAGGGAAATGCAAACCAAAACTACTTTGAGATATCATCTAACCCCAGTAAGATTAGCCCACATCACAAAATCCCAAAGCCAGAGATATTGGCGTGGATGTGGAGAAAAGGGAACACTTCTACATTGCTGGTGAGAAGGCAAACTAATACGTTCTTTTTGGAAAGATGTTTGGAGAATACTTAAAAATCGAAAAACAGACCTGCCATTTGATCCTATAATTCCTCTACTAGTATATATCCAGAAGATCAAAAATTACATTATAACAAAGATATTTGTATCAGAATGTTTATTGCCGCACAATTCATAATTGCTAAGTCATGGAAGAAGCCCAAGTGCCCATTGACCCATGAATGGATTAATAAATTGTGGTATATATACACCATGGAATATTATGCAGCCTTAAAGAAAGATGGAGCCTTTACCTCTTTCGTGTTTACATGGACGGAGCTAGAACATACTCTTCTTAGCAAAGTATCTCAAGAATGGAAGAAAAAGTATCCAATGTACTCAGCTCTACTGTGAAACCAATTTATAGCTTTAACCAAACTATAGCCCAACAAGTGGGGGTTTTCGAAGCGGGAGAGTTGGGGTGGGGGGAGGCTGGGTGGAGGGAGGGTAATTGGTGGGATCACACCTACTGTGCATCTTAGAAGGGTACAGGTGAAACTTACTAAATGCAGAATATAAATGTCTTAACATAATAACTAAGAAAATGCCATGAAGGCTATGTTAACCAGTTTGATGAAAATATTTCAGATTGTATATGAAACCAGCACATTGTACCCCATGATTGCATTAATGCACACAGCTATGATTTAATAAAATATTTTTTAAAAGGATAAATTATTTTAAGTTTACTATGAAGTTACAGTGTGCAAGATAGTGTGGTATTTGCATGAAAATAGGCATTAGAACAATGAAAGATTAGAGTTTAATCTACAACCCACACTTATCTGGTTAACTGGGTGGGGGGAGGATTTTTTTCTTATGTGAAATCTAATTACAAAATATAGAGTTTTTATGAAAACAATGTTAATATCTTCACATTCTTGAGTGAAATATATTTCATAAATAAGGCAAAATGTCCTAAAATCACTATGAAAGAAATAATGTATAAATGGATTTTATCTAAATTAAAATCTTTAGTTCATCAGAAGGCAATGTTAGAAAAATATGAAATTGAGCCACTGGCTGGGAGAAAATATTCATGATACGTAAAGCTGGTGAAGGATTCATATATGCAATATGCAAACTAAAACTTTCTATCAATCATTATTAGAAGACAATGAACCAGCCCAATAAAAATGGGCACACAATTTCACACAAAGATGTATAAATGACCCATAAGCACATAAAAACTTGCTCAATGTCATCAGTCAGTGGGAAAATGCAAATTAAAACTACAATGAAACTACAATTAAAATTACAATGAAACTACAATTAAAACTACAATGCTTCATATACCCTAGGGTGGCAAAATGTTAGGTAAGTTTTCTATCAAGAGAATATTTTGTTTTCTGAATTATTTACCTGAAGAAACCAAAGTCCAAACAGGATAAGTGAACTTTACAAAGTCACAGGCCAGTTAATGTAGACTTTGAGGACTGGGACTGTCAATCAAACAGATTTTTCCCACAATGAATACATTAGAGACTGTTCTCATTCGTCTCTACAGAACTTCTGGCAGGAAGCTCTGGGGATTGTGCCGGAAACTGCATGCAGATAGCTTCTCTTTCCCTGGGTTTCTAAACAGTCTGGCGCACTTGGGATCCAGGATGACCTGCTCTCACTTCTCCTTCCATGGAGCAGATGAGGGTTCCATGTCCCAGGAGTCCCTTATGCTTTAAACACAGAGGAAAATGCTGTCTTTTCCTCTGGCCCTCGAATACTCCACTCTTGATAAGTGAGAACGTGGAGCAGAAGAGTCAAACCTCTACCTTAATATGAATAAATGAGGACCTCTTCTTGGCCCAACTCAGGATTGAGTTGGTCACACTTCCTATTTTTTGGTCAGTCAGGACAAGCAGAACCTTGGTCCATTGGAAATAGTTTCAGGCACACTGCTTTTGATAGTAGCTGTAGTGTTGATCTTGGGCAGATTTCAGCAGCCCTTTAAGATTCTGTTTTCTCATTCACAAAATAAGGAAATTTTATTAGATGACTTAATATTTTTTAAGCCCTAGAGGGTGGAGTGGCTAGATAGGTAGGTTTGATTCAGAGGACTATTTTATTTGTGATCTTAATCCCTAGTTCCTGAAACCAGTTTCTTAAAATTTTCATACACCCCTGAGAGATACTTGACAGTTACATGGAATGTGTTAGGTCAAGTTGGCTACGTTTTCAAATGTGGAAAAGCAAGAGATTTGGGGGAACATTTATCAAAGGGAATGGTCAGAAAGGAGAAGATTCAGACCTACAAACAGATGTGTTCATATTATATTTGAACCCCAAGCATTAATTTTCCTAGCATTCTTTTTTAATTAAAACAAAATTATATTTAGTTCAAATGTAAAATGCTAACAAATAATTCACTCAGTACTTGTATACACATGCAATTGATTAGACTTACTCATTCAGCATCCCAAATATACTTTTTTCTCATTTTCACAATTTTGAATATCTTCTATGTACTGGAACCTAAGATCTTCATTAAGGGTTATCTGCTGTTTTAACTATCTCTACCAGTGAAAGGCAATTCTGGTAACTAATTAATTACACCATACGGTTTTGTCATAGCTTAAAAATTATTTTACTGCCCATTTATCTACTATTTTATTCATTAGATGATTATCAAGAACATAATAAAAAAAACAATATGAATAAAATGAGTTCCTGGCAATAAAGTACACATAGTCTAATGGGAATAGTCCCTAGGTTATAAGGCTCTATGTCAACTGTTCTAGCAGAGAGCCAGATAAAGGGACAAAGGAGCACTGAGCTTAAAATAATGAACTCTAACAGGACAATGTAACATCTTCCCTGAAATTGACACCTAGGCTCTTGCCTTGGGAGGAGGAGGAAAGAGGCATCTAGGAAGGTGGAACAGCAGTAGCAAATGATGGAGTCAGGAAGATAAGTTGTTTGGGGACTACGAATGGCTTCATTAGTAGAATGTGTGGCAATATGGCACAAGGGGGAAGGGTACCTACCTTGGGTACCCTGTCTCCTACCATGGGTACATGGATGGACAGAATCACCAAGGGCTGATATGTCATGATAAGAAATAGCTTGGACAACTTCCTGATGGCAGTAAGGAGCATCTCGAGAGATGTATCATAGATTCAGTTACCATAGAGAGGGAAACTGAGGTTCAGAGAAGTGAAGTGAATTTTTCAAACTCATATTCTTAAGCTTGAGGCAGAAAATGAATTTTTTCTTAAAGCAAACTAAATATTTTTTTCTCTTTAATTTGTTCAACCTAAATATTCTCCTCAGAAAATAATAAATGAGTTCAATGCAGTGTTTTTAAAGCTTATTGATATGGTGGAGATCGACTTGTGAGGGGCAGTGTAAAAAATGCTCCCCAATTGGTTGTGATAGGCATTTATAGCTTAGGCCCACCAGCCAGGGGGTTAGAGTATCAGTCATAATAATAAAATAGAAACCAAAGGACATATTTTTTTTTCTCAAAAGTCAATTGTACTCTCATTTTTTAGTTCACTTGTCCAAAACATCAGAAGAATTAGGAGACTATTAATTCATTTTTATACATTTTTCATTTGGAATCCATGTAAGTGGACTACATGTTTTAGATTACATAAAAAGATTCCTAAAGGTATATATTCTTTGAGCAAGAACAAGTACAAACTGCAGCAACTGAGTTTGCTCATTTCTACTTCTTACTATAAAAGTGATAAAATTGAATGAATGTAACAAAATATATTACTGTACATCCTGCTATTTGCTTCGCTTCTGAATTTGGACTTGGTTGCAATTAGGGGAAGAAGAGATAGAGGTACCAGAAAGAAAGGTGCCTTGGGCTTTCAAGATAGCTCCACCTCAGATTAGAAATCATGGTTCTAACCCATTAGCTTTGCAAATATAGAACTGGACCTTGTCCAGACATTGAATCAGACCAAAGGAGACTGACTCACATTAGTCACCAAAGATTGAGGCAAAAATATTCACATCCTCATTTGCTTTATGAAAACTACGAATGCCAAATTGAATGGACATTGAAATTCCGTGATGGTTCATTCTCCTTTTGTGGAAAATATACATGAGGCTGATGAACTTGAGTCAGAAAACGATTCAGTGAGGATTGAAAGGCAGCACAACAGTGCTAAGAACTTAGGCCTTTTACTTAGACAAATTCACACTTCAATTTCCACTTGTGTGGACTTCAGAAATTTATGTCACCACTCTGATCTCAGCTTCTACATCTTTGAATGAAGAAAGTTATGGTGCAGGTGCACAGGATCATCACTTCAGGGAACCTGGTGCCTAGCAACACCTAGTGCTTATCCAGTACCAGCTGTTGTTACTCCAACTTTTTTCATAGAGTCAGAGCAAGGTCTGTGAATTGGGTAAACTTAATGTCCAATATTATCTAGTTATGAGAATTTAGTATAGCTTCATTGTGTCTGCTATGGAATAAAAAAGATATGTAAGTCCTGAATCATAGTGTTCTCTTCTCTGAGCAGAGCTAGAGACAAGCTAAGTTGTGGCTTTTGGGGGAATATTATGAATTTGATGCCTTCCACATAGTATTTAGAAAATATATAATAAATAAATAAATAAATACAATAAGACCATTTTAGAGCAAAGAAGAATTTAAGAGCTGGAATGGATACTCTAAAACTTAGGTTTTTAAATTGAAAGGGCAGAGGAAGTGGAGCCAGGTTGGGTGGAGAAGCACCTGTGGGGAGCATCAAGGTTGTCAGAGGGAAAGCATCGACAATGTAATTCCAGGGTACGGGGGACACTGGAGCAGTATTTTATTCATGTTTTACATCTTTTCTTAGGGAAAACGGGAACATTACTCCAAAGTAGATTACGATGAAAAAGTCTTTCTTTATAACATCTTTTTTTTTTTTTTTTTAATTTGCACAGGATCAAAGTCATTTAAGTTTGTTCTCCTACTTACTTGTCAGAGCTGCTTTTCAGAGGTTACACCCAGGTTCTGGATCTCCCAGAATCTCCATATTGGCTTTTAGACCATCAGTTGGATGAATTCAACCAATCACATCCATCACACTTAAAAGAAATCTTGCAATTACAAAGATTACATGTGATGGTAAACATTTGAGTAATGCAGAAATCGACACCTACCACCCTTCAACTCACACTCACTCCCCAGAAGTAAAAACCTTTGGCGTGTGTTCTTATGTAGAGACATTTCTATGTTTTATTTTTCTCAAAATGGCATTATAACTGTGCACACTGTTTTGGTATTTTACCTTTTGATTAACGTATTATTTACTTAATTATATTATTATTAAGTGAAAAATGCTAGTGTCTATTGCCAGGATATGGACCCTCCAGCACACCCTTTGACATAGTGGCTGACATGCACCATGGGGAAAGCTGAAATAGTTGGAAGGAGCCTTAGATATCGGATCAAGAACTGATACCAATCTATAACTTCACAAATAGTCTGATCCAAGCAGACATATTTAATGTGCACAACTATAAATCAAGCTTTGCAAAACAGAATTGTTTTTACTTTTTTTATTTATTCTATTTAATTTTTTTTTGTTTGTTTTTTTGAGATAGAGTCTCACTATGTCACCCTTGGTAGAGAGCTGTGGTGTCACAGCTCACAGAAACCTCAAACGGTTGGGCTTAAGCAATTCTCTTGCCTCAGCCTCCAAAGTAGCTGGGACTACAGACGCCCGACACAACATCCAGCTATTTTTTGTTGCAGTTGTCATTGTTGTTTAGGTGGCCAGAGCCGGGATTGAACCTGACAACCTGGGTGTATGTGGCCAGTGCCCTACCCACTGAAATACAGGCCCCACCCATAATTGTTTTTAAAGCCACAGAATTTTTTGAACAGGGGTTTGAAGTATTTTCAACACAGCCTTCTTTTATTCTTTTGCTATTTACATTCTAATAAAATTTATTTCACACAGAATTCCGGACATGTAGAAGAAATCAGACCAGCATCTTCGAATTTCTTCTCACAGGCTTCTCTGAGCACCCAGAGCAGCAAGCAGCCTCTCCTGTTTGAACTCTTCCTGGCCATGTACCTGGTCACTGTGGTGGGGAACTTGCTCATCATCCTGGCCATTGGCTCTGACCCACACCTCCACACCCCATGTACCTCTTCCTGGCCAACCTGTCCTTTTCTGACATTGGTTTTATCTCTACAATAATTCCCAAGATGCTGGATAACATTAGCTCAGGAACTAAACTGATTTCTTACGGTGGGTGTCTGACCCAGCTCTACTTCTTTGGCCTATTTGCAGATCTAGACAACTTTCTCCTAGCTGTGATGGCACTTGACCGCTATGTGGCCATCAACCAACCTCTGCATTACACTGTGACCATGAACTCCCAATGCTGTGTCCTACTGGTGGCTGGGTCATGGGTAATCACTACCTTCCATGCCCTGGTACATACTCCTCTAGTGACCAGGCTTTCCTTCTGTGGTCCCAGTATCATCCCCCACTTCTTCTGTGATCTGGTGCCACTCCTGAAGCTGGCCTGCTCCAGTACTTTAGTCAATGACCTGGTGCTCACCCTCGTGGCAGGAACACTGCTGATTGTGCCCTTTGTCTGCATCCTTACATCTTACTTTTACATTGCGTTGGCCATCCTAAGGATTGATTCCCCATGGGGTAAGCAAAGGGCCTTCTCCAGCTGCACCTCCCACCTGTCTATAGTCTCTCTGTTCTACAGCACAGCTATTGGTGTCTATCTATGCCCTCCAGAAACTCACTCAGATGGCAAGGACAGAGTCTTCTCAGTAATGTACACAGTGGTGACCCCGATGTTGAACCCCTTCATCTATAGCCTGAGAAACAAGGATATGAAAGGGGCACTGGGAAAATTACTCGGAAAAAAGCATACTAATATGATCTCAGGACCTTAGGGTCCTGACTTCAAGATTCAGAGCTGAGAGTTGAAAATCAGTCTTCTGATAGCCTAACTTTTGTAGCCACCCTGAACCTAAGACTTCTTTGTTACCATGTTTACATGTTGAGATGGTGGGTTGACTTCTGAGGACAGAGAGGAAGACAGTGATGTCAGTAACCCACAATCATCTTCATGAAGTGTCCATGCTCTGAGTAGTTTACTATCCACTTTTAGAATGATACTTGCTTATTTTTGTTAGATGCCTAAGAGAAGTCCACATGTGGGGGACTTGTATACATATAAAGTGAAAACAGAAGCCTAAATTTTTGTTTGGTTCAATTTGTACAGGAACATAGAAGATTTTTCTAGCTCAAGAATAAAGGATTCATTACATATGGTACAATGAAATAAAAAGGAAATATTCTGCTGTTTCTCCTCAAATAGGCAATGTTCTACAGAAGAGGGCTTTATGGCTGGGTGTGGTGGCTCATGTCTGTAATCCTAGCACTCTGGGAAGCTGAGGCAAGTGGATGCTTGAGCTTAGGAGTTTGAGACCAGCTAAGCAAGAGTGATCCCCCTGTTTTAAAAATAAAAAACAAAATTATGTCTTAAAAAAATAAAAGAAGAAGGGAGCTTTAACTTAAGTACTGGGTTTCAGTACAGCCTTCAACACATTAATGAATTGCATGACAGCTACAGAATTACTTAAGCACTCTGAACCTTGGTTTCTGAATTTGTAAAACAATGTGATTTGTTTTAAAACACACCAGTTCTAATAGTATTTAGAGTTATAGTGATAAGAACTCCCCTTGAACTCATAAGTTACAAATTGGGACCAAAGTCCACCCCCTTCACATCATGTAATTTGACACAATTTCCTTCTCTCTGAGTTTTAGTTTCCCTACCTGTGAAAGTGGAAGAACAACTATGTCATAGGATTACTCTGAGCAATCCAAGATATGTGAACTCACTTGGACCACAGTAAACATTCAATAAATGCAGATGGAATCTAGGTCTTTGGAGCTATTATTTATCCTACTACATCTTAGGGTTTCCTTCTCTCCCTTTGCTGGTACAACCCCCAACCACTTACACCTCTGGAAACCCATTTCCAGTCTTCTTATCTTTATCAAGGATCTTCTAGGCAATCACTTTCTCTGGTACATATTTCAGAGGTTTCTGAATATGAAAGTGGAGAATCCTTTAAGGAGAATTTTCCCAGTAGTTATCTACTTCCTCTATATGTGGATCATTATGAAAGTTTTGAGATACACAAAAATAAAGAAATGTAAAATTTGCACAGAGGGAGACAAATGAAGCTTTACTAGCAACACTGATAACTTGAGCAAGTTGAAACAGAAAGGACGCTGTTCACTGTGTGTTTTGAAAGTGAGATAATGGACTGTAACACAGCCAGTCTCAAAACTTTTGTAATGACCTACATATTTGCTTCACATGGATCCCCAAAGTTGATTTAATATGGGTAGAAGAGTGTGCCAGTGTTAGGAGAAACATTTTTCACCAGGTTTGATCTCTGTTTCCAAGTAGAGGAAACTCAATTATTCAACAACTGTTATTAACTGAGTTTACCCTTACTATGCCCTGAAATATCTAATTGATTAATTTGGGCATGCTCAGCCCAGATCCTACCTGTTTCTTTTTTGGGAACCTGTTTACAGGGAGCATGGTCTCTGGTGCAAAACCCCAAGGGCAAAGCAGCCAACCACACACACCTGGGAGGCCCTTGTTTTAATCCTGCTTTGCCCACTTCTGGAGTTGGCTAGAAAAACATTTAGGCTCAGGTGGCGCCTGTGGCTCAAAGGAGTAGGGTGCCGGCTCCATATGCCAGAGGTGGAGGGTTCAAACCCAGCCCCAGCGAAAAACTGCTGCAAAGAAAAAAAAAAAAGAAAAACATTTAGGATCTCATCCCAAGTCAGGCCTTAGACATTATCAGTAGTAAAGAGATGGTTTGGCTTCCAACTGTCTCATTTGTCTCATTTATCAATTGATTAATAATTCAATAGGGAAAGAGGGGTATTATTTTCTGAACTCCCACAAATACTCCCAATAAACTGAAAATCAGAGCTGCATCTCTTAGGAGCAGGATGGTTCTAGAATAAGTTACTTAACCTCTTGGAGTCTCTGTCTTAACAAAAAGGCAATGATATAAGTTTTTTTAAAAAATGTTATTTTTTAGTGTAGTTTTAAATTGACAGTAAAATTGAGAGGAAGGTATAAGAATTTCATTGCCCCCACCCATGCATAGCTTCCCCATTACCAACATCTCCAGCAAAAGTGGTGTATTTGTTACAATCAATGAAACCTATATTGATACATCATTATCACCTACAGTCCATACTTTACATCAGGGGTCACTCTTGATATTGTACATTCTATAAGTTTAGGCAAAGGTATAATAACAAATAATTATAGAATCATACAGAGCAGTTTTGTATTTATCTCTCCCATTTCCTTAACGCAATAATCACTGATTATTTTATTGTCTCCAGAGATTGTCTTTTTTGTAGAATGTTATATAGTTGGAATCTCATGTGTGCAGCTCCTTCCAATTGGCTTCTTTTCATTTAGTAACGTGAATCTAAGTTTTCTCCATGTCTTTTTATGAGTTGATAGCTCAAGCCAGACAGAACCTTCTTTTATGTTCTGACCCTTTTTAGTGCAAATAATATTCCATTATCTAAATGCAACACAATTTACTTATCCATTTGCCTACTTAGGAATATCTTGATTGCTTCCAAGATTTGGCAATTATGAAAAAAGCTGCTGTATGAGTTCTGACAATTAAATTTGCAGACTCATTCTAGAAAAAGTGCTAAATGCTTCATTGCTGAATGTTCACTATGGTCAACTTCGAGGTACTTCCCTAGGAAGCTATGCACTGACTCCAGTGCCTACTTAATCCTTCAAAGCAATTTTGGAAAACTATTTTTCTGGAATGGCCATCAGAGCTGTCATTGTATTACGCTTGATGTCCTGAATGGCATAAAAATGTTTTTCTTTCAATATTCCTTTATCTTCAGGTAAAGAAAAATCTCTCAGTGGGGGACATAACACGAGAGTAGGGAGGGTGTTCCAACACAGTTACTTGTTTACTGGCTTAAAAACTCCCTCACAGATGGTGCTGAGTGAGCTGGTGCATTGTCATGATGCAAGAACTATGAATTGTTGGTCAAGATTTCCAGCTGAGATTTTCTTGTCCCTGTACCAATGCTTACTTGGTCTGCTAGGCCTCTCATAGTCATTTGGAAATTTTGATGCAATATTTTCATTAGTTCTGCTCATTACTGTTCACCACTGACCTCTCTTCATCAGTGACACTTTCTCTCATCTCAGAAAAAAGTTTAATCCATTTGTACACTATGATTTTCATCAGGGCATTGTACCCATAAACTTGGACCAACATGTTCCTAATTTCACTTTCACTCTTAGAAAGTTTAACAAGTGTAATGTTTGTTCAGTGATGTAATTCAAGCTCTGATATTCTTGTGATGACCCAAAAAACACACAACAACAATAATGAACACCATTCAGCAAGACACTACCACACATTGACATGAACACAGCTGTGAGACACAGATGTGCCAAGTTTAAAAAACCTTACTGAGATGTTTGGATAGTGCTGCCAATATAAGTGCATGGTGGAAAATTTAAATTTAATTGTCAGACCTTGTAAAAATCTGTGTGCAGTTTTTATGCAGATAAATTTTCAACTCCTTTGGGTAAATACCAAGAACCATGATTGATTGCTGGATCATATGGCAAGAGTGTTTAATTTTATAAGGAACGTCCAACTGTCTGCCAAAGTAGCTGTACCATGTTGCATTCATACAAGTAATGAATGAAAGTCCCTCTTGCTTCATATTCTCATCAGCACTAGATAGTATCAGTGGATAGCATCTATATTTTGGCCATGCTAATAAGTATGCCATAAATGTTTAAATTTACCTGATGACATACAATGAGGATCTTCTTTCTATACAATTATTTGCCATCTTCTTTGGTAATAGTTTTATTAAGGATGTTAGCCCATTTTAAATTGGTTCTTTTCTTGGTGTTGAATTTTAAGTGTTATTGATATAATTTTTTTATAATTAAAAAAAATTGAGTAAATTCTAATGGCAATTTTCATAGAAATAGAGAAGATAATCATAAAATTCATATGGAACCATGAAAGACCCCAATAGCCAAAGTGATTTTTATCAACAAAAAAACTAACAACATCACAACCTCTGATTTCAAAATACACTATAAAGTGTAGTCATAAAAACACTGTCTTGCATAATACATATACAGACTGATGGAACAAAATAGAGATCCCAGAAATAAATCCGTACATTTATAGTCAATTGATCTTCAAAAAAGATGCTAAGAACATAATAGAAAAAGGACAATCTCTTCAATAAATGATTTTGGAATAGCTGGATATCCACATGAAGAAAAAAAAAATAGTACTCTCAAACCATAACACAAAAATTGACTCAAGATGAAAAAAGACTTAACTATAAGATCTGAAATGGCAAAACTACTAGGAGAAAACATAGAGAAAAAGTTCCATGACATTAATCTGAATAGTGGTTTTTTTGTATACAAACCAAGAAACACAGGCAAAGACAACAATAAGTAAACAAATGGAGAGGGCGGTGCATGATGGCAGTCGGGACAGACGTGTAGCCCATCTCTCCCAAGTCATCAGGCAAGAGGGAGGGGGCTCTGGATCTTTCCCCACATGGATTATTGGAGTGGATAGACAGCTGGAGATGTGCAGCGAATTGGTGGATTGCTGTGTTTGAGGTGTAATTCAAAACCATGGACTTTGCTGTGGAGTTTTTCCCCTGCCCAGCCACAGCCACGCTGGCGGGCAGCTGGCCACTCCCTGACGGAGGACAGAAATTCACAATTCACAAAATATAGTTGATGAAAATTTCGGTGAAGTGTGGATTCCTAAGCAGGGTTTGACGTCCAGAAAGGGGTGTCCCTCAGAGCCACGGAGGGCTGGGCAGTCCAAGGGAAAATTGAGGGGAGGGGATCCTGCCTGGGAAACAGATATTTTGAATTGTCTGAAATGGTGGACACCTTTTCCCAGAAGATCAGGAGTAATTAAATGTTCTGTACCATCCCTTGTGGGGAAGACTGGTGAGGTCTGACTGTTCAGGCTGCATGGGGAACTGGGGCTCAATAGAGAAACTCTGAGCCGCAGAAATTGGGGAAGAGTTACCTATGCACTGCAGCTGCAGGTGCAGCAGCAGTGGTGGAGGCCAGAGCGGAGGCAGCAGTGGCAGTCAGCCCCTTCCCCACAGCTGATTGCAGTTTCCAGTTGGCAGGAGAATGTGGGAGCAGAGTGGAAAGATTTGTGAAGCGTGGACTTCTGCACCAAGTTTGGAGGTCGGATAGGTGTAACGTCTGGAACAGAGCACCAGAAGTGGGCAACATTTAGGAAACAAACTTTTACAGAAACTCCAAAAATAGCAACCAGCCAGGTACAGTGGTTACCATGGTAACAATGTAAACTGTGAATCAGGTATAAGCCTGGGAACCACTCACAGCGCCACCTGGTGTCCAGAAAGTATATTGCATTATAAATTTATTCCTACTAAAGTTCACATCTACCTCATATGCATAGATGTGTATTTCTATATATATATATAAGAATAATATTGTCGAGGTTGGTGCATTTTTTTTTGGTCTTTTTTCCATCCTTTTCTTGGAGGAGCTATTATTAATTTTTTATTTTATTTTATTTTATTTTTTCTATTTCTAATTTTATTTTTCTTTCCCCTTTCTTCATTTTTAACTATTTTAGGAATACTACCTTTTTTTGTTGTTTCTCTCTTCCTCTTTTTCCCTTCTTCTGGTTTCTGAGAGTGCTTACATCAGATTTTTTAGAGGCGTTTTTTTTTCAATTATTTTCCAATTATCATTATTTTTATGGTAGATTTTTTTTGTTTTGTTTTTTGTTTGTTTGTTTTGTTTGGTCTGTATGTCTATATGTTTCTGATTGTGTGTGCATCTGTGGGTTTGTGTGTCTGGTAGCCGTCTTATCTGTTTATTAGTTCATTTGGTCTCAATGTTATTGGAGTTCTGCTAAATCCTTGGGTTGGCTATTTTCCCTAACTCTAATTTTCAAAGCCAAAAAGAACAAGGGTGAACGAGGTATGATGGCTGATTGGAGCCAACTCCCAACCAAGGCTCTGGTCCAGATGGAGAGATAACAGCCAGAAAGAACCCAGCTAAGCTGAAGGAGGGGAGCTGAGCTGAGAGATGAGATAGAGAATTGCTCGGCTTACCTGCTGAGGCAAGCTTTGATCCCAAAGAAACTATTTTCAGGTACAGATCTCATCTGAAAGATGTTGTGTGGCTGTCCCTCCCCTAAGAGCGCTGCTTGCTTACTGTGTGAACTCTACTGGTGAGCAATAAACTGAGGCTCTCCTTTCTCACCTCACTGGAGGGAATTGCTGGAAATTAGGACTCCTTCTCAAGAGAGCCCCTACTGAGAGTCTAGGAACTCCCTTGTCTGGTAGGCAAATGTTTTCCTTGCCACCTTGATCCTTCAGTCTACCCACCCACACCCCAGCCTGGCAGTCTGGAAATCCAACTCCTCCAGAATCCAGATTGTCTGCATTTCTTAGCTAGGACCAGGCATTGCATAGATGGTGGTTGTACAGCTGTGCTGTACCTATGATTCCAGTAACTGTACAGGAAGACATAGAGGGAAAGGTGACTGACCTGGCCTAAAGAAAAAGAGTATCTCAGCAGCAGACAGAGGTTTGGGTTCCTGCACTGTGGGTGGAGGCTCTGAAGCTGCTGAAGTGCACGAACCTAAGAGGAGGCACCTCCCACCCAACTTCAGCATTAGTAGAGTGATCCTGCTGGGGTCTAACTCTGGAGAGTCGTCTCCCCAACTCTGTGGCCTTCCAGAGGGAACCAGACCTCAACCTATAGGGACTCCAGTACTGCAGAACAGTGGCAACAAGATCGCAGTGGCTGAGGGAGAAATTCTTTTGCTGCCGGATATCCTCAGGTTTGGACTGAGCTCAGGTGGAACTTTCTTCAGCTGCCATTGAGCACCTGAGGCAGGCAGACCTCAGTCTCCCCTGATGGATGGTGATAGACTGTGGTAACCACGAGGAAGAGGCAATGACCTCACTTTGACTCTGGCAGACACATTGCCCTGGCACATTTGCTTATTGGACAGAGCAGGGCCACAGAGACTGGGTTAACAGAGACTGCTGGAGAGACTGCCAGAGACTGGAGTGAACAGAATCCGGTGGTGAAGGACGACCAAGGTGAGGTAAGAGGCATCAACCCCCTGGCTCAAAACCTCCTTTTGGATGGACATTTCTAACTCCTTGGAGCACCAAAGGTGCTCAAATCACACTTGAGCTGCCAATAGACCCCTAACATCTATTTGCTGGAGTCCTCTTGAACTCTCCAGCTAGAGAGTAGGGGGTGTCGTGGACAATTGGTCTGGAACTCTTGAACTGGACAAATGATCCAAGGAGCCTCCAAGGTGGGTCCCAGGTATTTCTGTAGTGGGAAGGTTTGATTGTCCTCTTACAGATATTACTGGTGGGGGAAGGGATGTCCTAGTTGCTTGTATTTCACCAAAGCTGAGATTGCAACCCAGGGTTACAGATACACTAGGATTAAACAGAGATCAGCTGAATACAAGACAGACCCACCTACCCCCACTACACCAAACAAGCCTCGAGAGTCAAAGACTGTAGTACTGTACAAGTAATTTGAAAAATTGTAGAGGAAAAGCTGCAGTCACCAGTCCCAGTTCCTAGGGAAGGGCTGAAGGGCTGGTCAACCACAACCGTAGAGTTTCCAGTCCAATTTCACCTCACCTGCTCATCTAGCTAAATGCTGAAAAACAATCATGGGGCGGAATCAGTGGGAAAACTGGCAACATGAATAAACAGAACAGTTCAACTCCTCCAAGGAATGACAAACCAGAGGATCCAATCCACAAAAAGATAGCTGAGATGTCTAAAACTGAATTTAGAATGTGGATTGCAAACAAGATCAACAAAATGAAGTGAAGATGCAGGTATAAATTGTAGGATTAATTCAGAAGATGTCTTAAGAATTCAACCAATTCAAAGACAAAATGACCAAAGATTTTGACACATTGAGACAAGAAGTTGCAGCCCTCAAAGATCTGAGAAATACAGTAGAAGCCCTCAGTAACAGAATGGAGCAAGCAGAAGAAAGGATATCTGACACTGAAGACAGAGCTTTCGAATGCTCCCAAACACTCAAAGAGGAAGAGAAATGGAAGGCAAAAACAGATCATTCTCTCAGAGAACTCTGGGATAACTCGAAGAAAACCAATATTCATCTTATAGGGATACCTGAAAGCGATGAACTGGCTTCAAAAGACACAGTGTCCGTTCTTCTTGGGCTTATGAAAGAGAATTTTCCAGACGTGCTTGAGACTCTGAAATTCAGATAGCAGACAGTTTCAGAGCCCAAGCATGACTCAACCCAAATAAGACATCCCCCAGGGACATCATAGTCAACTTCACTAAAGTTAATATGAAGTAGAAGATTCTGAAAGCAGCCAGATGCAAGAATACCATTACTTACAAGGGAAAGAATATTAGAATAACTGCAGATCTCTCTGATCAAACCTTTCAAGCTAGAAGGGAGTGGTCATTGACTTTTAACCTCCTAAAAAAAAAATAACTTCCAACCCAGGATCCTATATCCAGCCAAACTGAGTTTCATTTATGATGGAGAAATTAAATACTTTAATGACATCCATATGTTGTAGAAATTTGCCATAACTAAACCAGCTCTCCAGGATATTCTCAGAGCTACCCTCCACAATGACCAGGGCAAACCTCCACCACAAAGTAAACTCACTCAGAAACTTTCAACCAAATTCCAAACTCCACAATGGCGAAAGGATCAAAAATACCCACTTCACGTTCAAAAGGCTTATCATTATTTTCAATTAATGTGAATGGTTAAAATTGTCCTCTAAAGAGGCACAGGTTGGCTGACTGGATAAAAAAACTTAGACCAGATATCTGCTGCATACAAGAATCTCATCTTACCTTAAAAGATAAATATAGACTCAAGGTGAAGGGGTGGTCATCTATATTCCAGGCAAATGGAAAACAGAAAAAAGCAGGTGTTGCAATCTTATTCACAGATACAATAGGCTTTAAACCAACCAAAGTAAGAAAGATAAAGATGGACATTTTATATTTGTTAAAGTTAATACTCAAAATGATGAGGTTTCAATTATTAATATTTATGCACCTAACCAGAATGCACCTCAATTTATAAGAGAAACTCTAACAGACATGAGCGACTTGATCTCCTCCAGCTCCATAGTAGTTGGAGATTTTAACACTCCTTTAACAGTGTTAGACAGATCCTCCAAAAAGAAGCTTAGCAAAGAAATTTTAGATTTAAACTTAACCATTCAACTTTTGGATTTAACAGACATCTACAGAACATTTCATCCCAACAAAACTGAGTACACAATCTTCTCATCAGCCCATGAATCATACTCCAAAATTGATCACATCTTAGGTTAAGTCTAACCTCAGCAAATTTTTAAAAATAGAAATTATTCCTTGCATCTTCTCAGACCATCATGGAATAAAAGTTGAACTCAATAACAACAGAAATCTGCATACTCAAACAAAAACATGGAAGCTAAACAACCTCATGCTGAAGGACAGATGGGTCATTGACAAGATTAAGCAGTAAATTTCCAAATTTTTGGAAGAAAATGACAATGAAGACACGAATTATTAGAACCTCTGGGATGCTGCACAGGCAGTCCTTTAGAGGGAGATTTATAGCACTACAAGCCTTCCTCAAGAGAACAGAAAGAGAGAAAGTTAACAACTTAATGGGACATTTTAAACAACTGGAAAAGGAAGAACATTTCAATTCCAAACCCAGCAGAAGAAAAGAAATAACCAAAATTAGAGCAGAATTAAATGAAATTGAAAATAAAAGAATTATACAACAGATCAATAAATCAAAAAGTTGGTTGTTTGAAAAGGTCAATAAAATAGATAAATGATTGGGTAACTTAACCAGGAAAACAAGAGTAAAATCTCTAATCTCATCAATTAGAAATGGTAAAGACAAAATAACAACAGAAATTCAAAAAATTCTCAGAATTTTGAATTTTGAATTTCTCCTCAGAAATTCAAAAAATCCTTAACGAATATTAGAAGAAACTTTACTCTCAGAAATATGAAAATCTGAAGGAAATTGATCAATACTTGGAAGTACACCACCTTCCAAGACTTAGCCAGAATGAAGTGGAAATGTTGAACAGGCCAATATTAAGTTCCGAAATAGCATCAACTATACAAAATCTCCCTGAAAAGAAAATCCCTGGACCAGATGGCTTCACGTCAGAATCCTACCAAACCTTTAAAGAAGAACTAGTACCTATATTACTCAACCTTTTCCAAACTATAGAAAAAGAAGGACTATTACCCAACACATTCTATGAAGCACACATCATCTTGATCCCTAAACCAGGAAAAGACCCCAAAAGAAAAGAATATTATAGACCAATATCACTAATGAATATTGATGCAAAAATATTCAATAAAATCCTAGCAAACAGAATCCAGCAACACATCAAACAAATTATACATCATGACCAAGTGGGCTTTATCCCAGGATCTCAAGTCTCGTTCGATATACATAAATCTATAAATGTAATCCAGCACATAAACAAATTAAAAATAAAAACCAAATGATTCTCTCAATTGATGCAGAAAAAGCTTTTGATACTATCCAGCATCCCTTCAGGATCAGAACACTAAAGAAAATTGGTATAGAAGGGACATTTCTAAAACTGATAGAGGCCATCTACAGCAAACACACAGCCAAAATTGTATTGAATGGAGTTAAATTGAAGGCATTCCCACTTAGATCAGGAACCAGGCAAGGTTGCCCATTGTCCATTGCTCTTTAACATTGTTATGTAAGTTTTAGCCATTGCAATTAGGGAAGAAAAACCGATCAAAGGTATCCATATAGGGTCAGAAGAGATCAAACATTCTCTCTTCACAGATGATATGATTGTGTATCTGGAAAACACCAGGGATTCGACTATAAAACTTTTAGAAGTGATCAAGGAATACAGCAGTGTATCAGGCTACAAAATCAACACTCATAAACCAGTAGCCTTTATATACACCAACAACTACCAAGCCAAAAAAACAGTCAAAGACTCTATTCCTTTCACAGTAGTGCCAAAGAAGATGAAATATTTGGGTGTCTACCTAACAAAGGATGTGAAAGATCTCTATAAAGAGAAGTATGAAACTCTAAGAAAAGAAATTGCTGAACATGTCAACAAATGGAATAACATACCATGCTCATGGTTGGGAAGAATCAACATTGTTAAAATGTCCATACTACCCAAAGCAATATATAATTTTAATGCAATTCCTATTAAAGTTCCATTGTCATATTTTAAAGATCTCAAAAAAATAATACTTCATTTTATATGGAATCAGAAAAAAACCTTGAATAGCCAAGACATTACTTAGAAATAAAAAGAAAGTAGGAGGAATCATGCTATCAGACCTGAGACTGTACTATAAATCGATAGGGATCAAAACAGCATGGTACTGGCACAAAAACAGAGAGGTAGATGTTTGGAACAGAATAGAGAACCAAGAGATGAACCCAACTACATACCACTATTTGATCTTTGACAAGCCAGTTAAAAACATTCAGTGGGGAAAAGACTCCCTTTTTAACAAATGGTGCTGGGAGACCTGGCTGGTGTCCTGTAGAAGACTGAAATTGAACCCACTCCTTTACCACTAACAAAGGTAGACTCACACTGGATTAAAGATTTAAACTTAAGACATGAAACTATAAAAATACTAGAAGAAAGTGCAGGGAAACCTCTTGAAAGAATTGGCCTGGGCAAATACTTTATGAGGAGAACCCCCCAGGCAATTGAAGCAGTTTCAAAAATACACTACTGGGACTTGAGGAAACTATAAAGCTTCTGTGTGGCCAAGAACACGGTAAATATAGCAAACAGACAGCCCTCAGGATGGGAGAAAATATTTGCAGGTTATGCCTCAGACAAAGGTTTAATAACCAGAATACACAGAGAACTCAAATGTATTAGCAAGAAAAGAACAAGTGATCCCATCTCAGGATGGGCAAAGGATATGAAGAGAAACTTCTCTGAAGAAGACAGGTGCACAGCCTTCAGACACATGAGAAAATGCTCACCATCCTTAATCATCAGAGAAATGCAAATCAAAACTACTTTGAGATATCATCTAACTCCAGTAAGATTAGCCCACATAACAAAATCCCAACCAGAGATGTTGGCGTGGATGTGGAAAAAAGGGAACACTTCTACATTGCTGGCGGGAAAGCAAACTAATACGTTCCTTTTGGAAAGACGTTTTAAGAATACTCAGAGATCTAAAAATAGACCTGCCATTTGGTCCTATAATTCCTTTACTTGGTATATACCCAGAAGATCAAAAATCACATTAAAACAAAGATATCTGTACCAGATTGTTTATTGCAGCCCAATTCATAATTGCTAAGTCATGGAAGAAGCCCAAGTGCCCATCGATCCACGAATAAATTAATAAATCATGGTACATGTATACCATGGAATATTATGTAGCCTTAAATAATGATGGTGACTTTAACTCTTTCATATTTACATGGATGGAGCTAGAACACATTCTTCTTAGCAAAGTATCTCAAGAATGGAAGAAAAAGTATCCAATGTATACAGCGCTACTATGAAGCTAATTTATAGCTTTCATATGAAGGCTATAACCCAATTACAGCATAAAAAGACAGGGGAAGGGGTAAGGGAGGGAAGAGGAGGTGGAGGGTGTGTGGAGAGAGGGTAAATGGTGGGATCACACTTGTGGTGCATCTTAGAAGGGACAGGTGAAACCTACTAAATGCAGACCACAAGTGTTTTCACACAATAAATGAGAAAATCCCATGAAAAAAATAAGCAAACAAATGAGAATGCATAAAAATAAAAGTCTTCTGTACAAGAAAAGCAAACAACAAAATAAAGAGTCAACCTACAGAATCAGAGAAAGCATGTGGAAGCCATATATCTGATAAAGGTTAATATCCCAAATAGATAAGAAACTCAACTCAACAGTGAGAAAACAAATAACCCAATTAAAAACTGGGCAAAGGACCTGAATAGATTTCTCCAAATTAGACGTACAAAAAGGCAACAGGCATATGAAAAAATGCTCAACATTACTAATCATCAAAGAAATGCAAAGTAAAATACATACGGTATCCCCTCACACCTATTAGAATGGCTATTGTCAAAAAGCAAAGAGATAATAATTTCAAAAACATAAAGAAAAGGTAATTATTGCACACTGTGAGAATGTAAATTAGTATAGCTATTATGAGAAAAAATATAGAGATTCCTCAAAAAATTAAAAGTAGAACTGCCATATAAATCAGAAATCGCACTACTGGGTGTATATCCAAAGATCACAAAATAAACATGTATGTTGAAGAAATATCTGCATTCCCATGTGCACTGCAGTATTCTTCACAACAGCCAAGATATGAAATCAACCTGAATGTCCGTCAACAAATGAATTAAAACATGACTTGTTAAGTGAGATGAGCCAGGCACAGAGGACAAATGCTGCATAATCTCACTTGTATTTTGAACTTAACAACATCAAACTCATAGAAACAAGGAATAAAACATTGTTTACCAGAGGCTAGGGAATGGGGGACTTGGGGAGATGTTGGTCAAAGGGCTAAAAATTTCCATCAGAAAGGAGAAATACATATAAAGTTATTGTATATCATGTTGACTACAGTTAATAATATATATTATATTTGAAAATTAATAAGAGAGTATATTTTACGTTTCTCATCAAAAAAGTGAGATAATGCATATGTTAAAATAGCTTGATCCATTCCACAATGTACATATATCAAAACATCCTGTTATATACCATTAATATATACAATTTTTACTTGTCTATTAAAAAATAAAGTGAAAAGATGATAACATCCCTATAGTAGACCAACATTATCTTCTATAAAATGTCCATATGTCAAGATGCCTTCAGATTATAACAGAGAGTCTAAAAGTAGTTTAATGTTGTTGGTTCCATGTGCTTCTAACCTCATATTTTCATTCAGACTAAAAAGAATGCATCTGCCAGTTTAAGAGCTGAATATGAAGATCTAGAGGCAGTGATCATTTATTCTAGTAATGGTACCATATCTGGAATAGCAACTGTGATTGGGATCATCATTTTCTTAAGTTTCTAGTAATCCACATACCCACACACACCATGATGCACATAGTTGTTAAAAGGGCCATGCTAGTGAATTAATAGAGATATGGTGGACATTGTCACCCCAGCACTGTGTAAGTCTTTGCAGATGGCATAACTTCTCCCATCCCACCTAGGATGTTATTTTGCTCCTGATTTGCTCTTTTGGCTTGGAGTAGGGGCAGTTTCACAGGCTATTCCTATCACGGTGACTATTACCACACAGATAATGGAACCAATATCAGGTTTCTGCCTGATGCTTAAAATATCCTCCCCAATATGTACAACAAAAAGTGGCATGCCAAGAGAAAAGGGTAGTGGATGTGTTCTACCCTGGTGAGGAGGAGAGGTGAGGTTCCCCAGGGCCTCCTGTGGAACATCAATTGTTAGGCCATCTGACTATATATAATAAACCTTTTCTGGCATTCATGCTTTTGACTCCTGTATCAATACTCTGAAAGGCAGCTCCAGCATATCCAGCTCAGTTTTCACAGGCCACAGTCATAGTTAAGCTTTGAGTAGCCACCTCAGTCACATGTTAGAACCAGCTCTATGTTTCTTTGGCAGATATTAAATGTGAAGTCATGAGTAATGTCTCACATCACTGAACTTAACTGTTTCATTCAACAGTCTTATATTCAACTCTTCTGGGCCACTACCCTCAAGGTCCATTACCAGGCATTCTCTTAGTTCCATCTAATAGATATTGGCCAATTCCTAAAACTCTTATTATCATCAGTAAGTCCTTAGTCCTTTCTTCCCATGGCAGGGACAGTATTTCCCCAGACAGACCATGCTAAGCAGACAGACCATGCTTGACCCGAAACATACCATGCTTGACCCCAGACAGACCATGCTGTTCCCAGACAGACCATGCTTGACCTTTATTATTAGAATAATGGGAGGTGGGCAGTGATCTTGAAAGAGCAAATATCATCTTGCTACCTGCTCCAAGGGAGAAATTTATCTGGTACCCATGCAAGAAGAGAATGCTA
The DNA here is from genome assembly GCA_963574655.1 of Perodicticus potto. Classification (NCBI taxonomy): domain Eukaryota; kingdom Metazoa; phylum Chordata; class Mammalia; order Primates; family Lorisidae; genus Perodicticus; species Perodicticus potto. The sequence continues at coordinate 26,258 of CAUYRH010038909.1, read as the reverse complement.
ACCTCTAGCAAGGAGGAGTTGATCTCTGCTCTTGGCCCAGAAAGTTTAGAAGAATCAAGGATTTGATTTTCTCAAGCACATACACCTATCCACATCCTGTGCCCACAGTATCAGTTTTCTTCTGTCAAATCCCTGATCTCAACTTATGAAACTTCCCAGGACTGTGCATCCAGATTTCTTTATAACTCTCACTATTGGATCCAGGTCTCTATAAATAATATCATAGAGACTTCTGGATTTTATATATGCCCTGGACCAATCAAAAGCTTTCATTGTCTTCTTTCAGTGTATCTATGGGCCTTCAACAAGTCCATTAATCCCAAATTTTTGTAATTCTCATTCTCCCATATCTCTCAAATGTTAGAGATATGGCACCAGCCAATTCATCCTATATCTTCCTCAGTCTTTTCCTTTTCATCACAACATGCCATTTTAGCACAAACAATGGTATCCATTTTACCATCTGGTAGCAAGTGAATCAATCCAGAATTCCAAGTTAAAGAGCAGCTTCCAAAGACTGCTTTTTGTGTTAATCGTCTTAGGTTTAAAACCTCTCAAAGAAGAACTAGAGAAAGGTAATTAAAGTCAAGTGGTTGCTTTGGGAAGTAATAACAGAAATACCGGCAGCAGAATAGAACAATGACACTGAGAAGGGAAGAAAGTCAAAAGGAGTGCATTATCGGACAACTCAGCTCAGCGAGAACTGGAGTTTAAGCCCACTAGATTGTGGTAGTCACTGTAGAAATAAGAACCTCAACATTATCATGTTCAAAATATATCTGGCAGTTTTTGTATGCCAAATATATCAATCATCATTGGAAGGTTGCTCTTGGTGGGAAGAACTCTCTGCTGTGTTGACCAGCAGAGCAGCTCTGGCTGCCAGAGAAAGCCTGCAAGCAAAGACAAATGCTGGGAAATGAGGGTAGGATCACTGTGTGCACTACAAGGTGAGGTGGGAGGGACATGAGCGGAGTGCAACACTGACAGAACTGGCTCCAGAACATCTTCTTTGTTAACTTTCCAAAACTGGTTACCCCAGAGGCCCACATCATAAAGGGCAGGGCAAAAGGGGTTCCTATGTGATCTTCTTCACAAAATGTATATTCCTTGATTTCAGTAGTTACACCACCATTAAGATCAACATTATGTTTCGAAAACACAAAATTACCAAAAGTTTTATTTATCAGCAAGGTGGATTCCTAACAGATGGAATATTTAAAATGACAGAAATTTTTAAAGCAATTAATAGGGGTGAAAGGAATAATAGGAAAACAGTAAAGAAAAATTCTAACCATTCAGACTTACCTCACTACTCTAAGGTATTTAGAATATATTAGATGGATCCCAAGTTACAAACATTTCCCTCTTTATGCCACTTTCTTATCTCATTTTTTTATGACTATAAAAAGACATTGCATGGAAAGGAATAAGGAAGAGGTAAGAAACAGGCTTTCACTTTTTACTTGGTACATGTTTTACTGATAATAAAAAAAAATAAATGTATATAACTAAAAAAAAAAAAAGTGAAACAGGAGGCTATACTGCCTTGACCATACTTGAGTTTCTGTGGGCTTCTTTCTCGGGGCCAAAGTTCAGAGCACATGTAGTGATTCCCATATCCAGAATGATCTCCCAGGCCCAGGACACTCTCCTGGGATCAGCTGAGCTGTCAAACCATAGTCACCAATACTAGACACTAGAACCGCTGTCTCATGGGCCCGACTCCCCAGAGAGGGCAGTGAGGTTGGACAATGACACACCTGGGACACTCCATGCTGTAAGAAAGAGGGCATCCAAGCAGAAGCACATGATAAATCTCAGAACCTTCTTCAGCCTCAGAACCTTCCCCAGATGTGTTCTCCTGTCCCTGAAAAGCGAAGCACCGACCACCAGGAGTCTGGTGCTCTCCCCCTCAGTTGCTCCCTAATGCCTTTCTTTCTTCTGTGTGGGCCACTTCTCGTCTCCCCTGAGTGGCCTTCTCTCTGCAGCTGTCAAAACAAGATGCAGTGACACATGCTCCCTGAAGATTCCAGGCCCAGCCCAGTCCAGCTGAGGGTCCACAGTAAGGTAAGGGTCTGCATTCAGAGGGTGCAGCCGTTTCTGAAGCTTAGAGAATTCATAGTCAGGCTTTTAGTAATTTTTAGAGGGAGGACTAACTTTCTCAAAATGGATTCTTTGCACACCATTATGAGTCTTGTGAAGTTGGTCTTTGACCCCATAAGTCTTCTTGGTTAGCCTTTTTCCTCCCTACAGAGTGTGTCTTCCCTGCACCATCCTCAGGTACACTGTATCTTCACGGACTCTCTCCCTTTCCCTCATTAAAACCTGTTCATAAACATGCATAAATGATTTACATAGTTAGGAGTAATTCAGAGAAATTTTCCATGAGTCAAGAAAATAACTAAAGCACACCACAAAGTGTCGGTCATTTGGGAAAGCATCATGAGTAACCAGGGTTAGGTGATCCAGAAAACATCCTCTAGGCATGGCTGGCCTCTTTGTCTTCTCTTGACAACTGGACCCAGATATTCCTTCTTACTTCTGGGGATTAATGATCAAACAAGAAAACTCAGAGAATATATCAAGGTGGGTTATCCAAGTGCCTCCTCTATTTACAAAGGGCTGTCTATGAATCAGATTGTCAGCAGTTTACAGGGACCTACTCTGTGATAAGGAGTCTAGGTTCCTATAGGAATTTAAAATGTCTCACTTTTTCATACAGACTTGTAAAAAAGGTGTCTTATTGTCTGTAGTCTCTCCTGTCTTTTTTAATAAAGCTTATATAATGAAAGCAGTTCCCTATTTCCCAGATGAAGAAACTGAGTCCCCCAAGAAGGGAAGTGATTTTCCCAAGGTCTCAGAAAATTTTCATGGCAGACCAAGGCACAAAGCCTGGATCTTCCATTTCCTGGGTCATTCCCACATGCCCATACCACACTGCTGTCTTTTTTTTAGCCATACCCTTTTATAAAGCAAGATTCTCCTCTTGTATCTCCCTATGTAGCCAACAGCTTCCCATGCTACACTATTGGTCAGGTATGATAATCTCTGCCAGCACAAAGAAGAGAAGGAGAATGCCAAAGTTCCAGGAAGCTCTCCTCCAACCACTACTGGGACTCTCTCCACCCTTGTGTGTAGCTTTGTCATCATAGGACATTGGCCCACGTAGCAGGCACAGGGCCAAGCAGAGCTCAGTCCATTCTTTGGCCTTCCCTATGACATAAAAAGACACATCCTGTGTTTCCTAAACCATGATTTCATGGCTACCTGATGCCCAGCCTTGGAAGGTAAAATGTAAAGTTTTATTTGAAAAGCCTGATTACAGTAATGGGCTTAAAAGAGAAAAAAAGCACCAAAAGAGAATAAACACAGGTGTTAAAAGGATGAGGTAGGAGAGAAGGGCATTTCTTCTGAGGTGAACTGATTTGTGAGCAACCTGGATCCAATCCTTCCTCTCTGTGACCTTAAGGGAGTTAATTCATGTCTGCAGTCCCCCATTTCTTGATCTTCAGATAATATCCACTCTCTAGTTTTATAATGAGGATTAAACTAGAAAAAAAAATATGATAGGCACTATCATTGGCCCATGCACAGTGTAGAGCAGTGGAAAAGCAAGAAACAAAGAGGAAAGTAAAAACTGGAATAGTGAGAGAAAAGAGGTGGCATAGCCCCATGGTTAAGACTTTGAGGTCAGAAAGAACTGAATACACATTTCATTTCTACAACATAAGCACTCTGTGATCTTGGGCGTGCTACAGAATCCCTCTGAGCTATAGTTTCCTCATCTGTAAAGTGGAGATAATAATACTTATATCACAGAGTTGCTCTGATCACATGAATGCACAGATTTAAGCTTCTAGAATAATTCCTGGTACACAGTTACTTGCTCAGTAAATGTGGCTACCACTTTTAGTTCTCATTCTTCATCATGCCATATGGAAATCAATTCAGATACTCAATGTCATCTTATAAACTGCTACATTTTTATAATTGAAAGACTTAATGTTCTTTTGAGTTATGCCAAGGTTGAGTCTTTTAACTTGAGTCGTAAGGGTGGACAGACCAGTGATAGATAAATCCAACTTTGTGGAGAAGCTAAATAAATGAAATGGGCAATCAACACATATGAGCACTCAAGGTATCTAGAAATCACTGTGAAGCCTAGCTGCCACTTAACACTAAGTTATATCAAGCAAATCACCTTACCTCCCTAAGCCTTGGTATTTCCATCTGTGGAATAAGGATAATAAGTGATTATTGCAAGAACATAGCTAGATAGATATGTCTTAGGATTGCCATAAGATTTATATGAAATGATATATGTATAAGTGTGTGTCCATAAAAGTATAAAATTTTATGTAAAGGTATGTGTAAAAGTGTCTTACATAGGGACATTTCTTAATTTTTTGCACTTTTTCTTTCAACCACCAAATTGAAAAGTCTATGAATTCTTTAAATAGCCCTAAACACAGCTTATGTATGGATTGCCAACTCTGATCCTCATCTAAAAAAGGCTATTTGATTATTACCTATGACAGAATAAACTCTTTGTGATTATACTACAATGAAAGATCCAACTCACAGAAGCTTGCTTGGTTCTAGGAACCACAATCTGTGAGAACAGAGATATAGTGGAGAAACTTGGGTGACAGAATACCCTAGAGATTCTATGTTCAACAAGACCGAAAAATCATTTGAAAGAATTTGCAGCCCTTTATTGAACACTTGCCAGGGACCACATGCTCTCATTTAATCCTCATGTCAACTTTTAAGAGCAATGTACCATTAACATCCCCATTTTACAGATGAGAAAACTGTAGTAGTGCTGCCTTTGCTGGCTGACATTTAGATTTCTCAAGGATTTTCTTTTCTTTCTTTTTTATTTTTTTCTTGAGACAGAGCCTCAAGCTGTCACCCTGGATAGAGTGCTGTGGCATCACATCTCACAGCAACCTCCAATTCCTGGGCTCAAGTGAGTCTCTTGCCTCCACCTCCCAAGTAGCTGGGACTACTGGTGCCCGCCACAACGCCCGGCCATTTTTTGGTTGCAGCTGCCATTGTTCTTTGGCGGGCCCGGGCTGGATTCGAACCCACCAGCTCAGGTGTATGTGGCTGGTGCCTTAGCCCATTGAGCCACAGGCACTGAGCCATCAAGGATTTTCTTGTTGAGGAATAATAAGCTTGGTTTGTGAGATCCCAGAGGACCACATTTATTCCTGTGGACAGAGATGAGAGGCAATCATACTTCAGCTTCTCTCATAGAAAGAACTCTGACAATTAGAGCTTCCTGCCCCTGAAAGCATTCAAGAGGAGGAAGGATCTTCATTTTTCTGTGATCTTATGAAAAGAGTTGAACATTGATTATAAGATTTGGTTAACTCTATGGCCTTTATAGTTTTTGCTTGAATACTCTATAATTTAAAACCTATACACTTTTTAAGACAGGGATGTGAAATTATTGATCAGATGTTTAAATAGTTGTAGGGATATACTATATAGTATGTCATACTTTTTAAAAAAAACTTTACATTATTTCTTAAAGTATATCCAGTGGCATCTAAACACCAGGGTGACTTGATACTTACTTTATCCATTTTTAAAATGCAAGAACAAGGACATCCTTAACTGCTGTAAGTTTTACATCATGCCTTTTCAATTTGAATATGTATTTCCATTTTTCTTCTTCTATATAAATTTTATCATATTGTAATAAATTTTTATGGTGGAAAGTACTTTATAATCACTGACCTTACTTTTCACAATAAAAAACCCATAAAATTTATTTTTAATTTCTTGTGGCCATAAAACTTTAAGTGTTAAAAATAATTTAAAAAATCATCTGAATTATTTTTACAATTGGTAGTATTAAACAACAAACCAAAATTATATAATTAGCTTCAATTATATAATGTTGCTAATGTTCACCTTATTTTGCCCTGCAAAAAATGGTAATTTCACATAGTTATATAACACAAAGTTTGAATTACACCTAAATAATACAGTTTTAATTAAAGGCATCTGAAAGTAAAAATTAGCCCAAATTCTATTGCTATTTGATTTTCACTTGTTACATAGGAGTCAGGATAATGCATCAGGTGATACCTCAAAGAAAAGATGAGTTTAGAAAAAAGAAATATGGAAATTAAGAAACATATTCTGCTAAAGCCACATCTGTGTATTCTTTGAGAAGGCTTTGAATGTCGACAAGAGAAGGCAGCCCACAAAGTGAAACTTACTGAACCAAATGCCCTCTAACATCCTTTCAGCAGGCAGATTCTTTGGTTATACAGCTCATCAATGGAACTTGCTACCATGAATAAGTTGTCTTGGTTTAAATTTAAGGAGTTCTTTATATAGTGGCTAACAGTATGGCCTTTGGAGCCAGATAGGCATGACTTAAATTCAGACTTGTTCCTTTATGGGCTTAAATTTTCTAAGCCTCAGTTTTCCAATGTGTAAAACTGAAATAAAAAAATTATAATTGCCTTAGGGATCACTGATTTAAATATGATAATGCAGAAATGCTATTGGTCCAAGGCAAATGCCTTGTGAATGTTAGCCATGGTGATAGTGATGATGTTAATGATAATGAAAAATCCATATTATTTTGGAAAATTATTAGCACTCGATCCCTTGATTAACTCCATGTGTAGTTTTATCTTGGCATGCAACAACTAAACAGTTACTGTTCCTTTGTCCAAGTCAATAAAAATAATTATTTTGTTCTTATTGGCACAGATGGACGATACCAACTGGACCAGTATATCTCATTTTGTTCTCCTGGGCATTTCTACCCACACAAAAGAGCAGATCCCACTCTTCCTTCTTTTTCTGCTCATGTACACAGTCAGCATTTCTGGTAACTTTGTCATCATTGCACTGATTATCTCTGATCCCCACCTCCACACCCCCATGTACATCTTCCTCAGTAACCTGGCCTTAGCAGACATCTGCTTCACCTCCACCACTGTGCCTAAGATGCTGCAGAATATCTTCTCTCCTACAAAGGCCATTTCCTATATGGGCTGCCTTGCCCAAACTTATTTCTTCATTTGTTTTGCAGCCATGGAAAACTTCCTCCTGGCTGTAATGGCCTATGACAGATACATTGCCATCTGCCACCCTCTCCATTACCCTATGATCCTGACCAGAGTACTGTGTGTGCAGATGGTGACCATGTGCCATGTCCTCTCCCACCTTCATGCCCTGCTGCATACTTTTCTCATGGGCCAGCTGATCTTCTGTGGAGACAATAGGATCCCCCACTTCTTCTGTGACCTCTACCCTCTGATGAGGATCTCCTGTACCAGCACACACCTCAACACCTTGATGATTCACACAGAAGGTGTTATTGTCATCAGTGGAGCTCTGGTTCTTATTATTGCCTCCTATGCCTGCATCATCTCAGCAGTTCTCCGGATCCCTTCAGCCAAGGGCAAGTGGAAAGGCTTTTCCACCTGTGGCTCCCACATCACTGTGGTAGCTATGTTCTATGGTACCCTCACATGGGTCTATTTCCGCCCCCTTTCCAGCTATTCAGTGACCAATGGCCGCATTGTGACAGTCATGTACACAGTGGTAACCCCCATGGTAAACCCCTTCATATATAGCCTGAGGAATGGGGATATCAGGGGAGCCTTCAAGAAATGGATGAACAGACTATGGACTTTTCTATAGATAAAATCCCAAACACAGTTCAGACATTTACCTTTGATTCTTTTTTTTTTTTTTTTTTTTTTTTTGCAGTTTTTGGCCGGGGCCAGGTTTGAACTATCTTTGATTCTTGAGAAACAATTTTGTGCCTCACAGATTGCATTCCTTTGGAACTTCTCAGAAATATCAAAATTAGGTACATAACATGGATTTTCTCTTCAGATATTTAGATGTCCAAAGCACAAGCAGCAAAAAGGAACCACCATATACTTATGTAAAACACTAGAATTGCTTCAACTATAATTGAGAGTCTTCTCTGGGCGTACAATTAAACACCAACATTGCAACTCAGAGTTCTTAGATCTGGGGAACTGAAATCAATTCTGGCTTATTCATGAAAGAAATGAGTTTATTGAAAGGATAAGTTGGGCTCGTGAATTTCTAAGGCTCAAAAAACATGGACAAGAATAAGAAAGGTATATAGTCAGAGCCACAGTCATAATCATATTCTAGAACTAGTATGTAGTCAGCAAATTCTGTTCCCTGCAGCTTGCACCCCTGCCAACAATGCCAGCAATAGTCACTAGGCTTAGCCCTTGGATTGAAACTGGATATTACTACCATCACCAGGAAGAAATGCCCAGTTCTTTTCATCGCTATCTCATTCAAAATAAAGTGGTTCATCCACTTTATTGGCAAAGCATTGATCACTTTCATGTACACTACTTGCCAAGGAGAGCAATATTGGTGCTTTTATTTTCTGTAAATTGATATAAGACATGTAAAATGGGGTTACTACTCCAATAGGGGAAGAAGGATATGAAGACAATGTTCACTATATGGGGCAGAAGTTATAGATTCTCCAGAATTAAACACTGCTATGGTCTCCAACTTGAATTTTCTTAACCTTCCTTAGTCACACCATTCAGGGATAACATAAACTCCATTTTATGCCAGATTATTCCCATAGCCAACATGGAGAACTCATCTAATACTGGATATTTTCTGATCCACCAGTTCTGGGCATAGGGAACAGATTTAAGAGCCAAGACATCTACTCAAATGTCAATTCTTCAGACTTGTGGGTCAAAAGAAAGATGTGAGAGGAGCCTCCCAGGATATGAGGAAGAAGATGCTAATACAGACTGAAGTAGTCCATCTGTCTGTACAAAGTTCTTCTTACAGGAAAAAAGTGGTTATGACACTGGGTTGCGAAGGACCTAAAACTTTGGTAATTTTGTGTAATCTGATAGACAGATTTCTTGTAACCTATATGGAAACCATAGTTAAAATTTATACCATTGAAATAGGTATAATAAGCTTTATTTCTTATGTCTTTGGCTATATCAGGAGAAAATCTTTCAAAGTAAAGCAGCACCCACACTTGTAAAATGATAGTAACAAAGAAATAATACCATAATACCATCAATACCTTTGATGAGGTAACCAGAATTCTTTTCTTCTAGACCCCATTGTTTCCTGCCTCCTTGGTCTTCTGCCTCCTTTCTCCATCTCCAGGTGGCAGTTCCAATACTGATCCTCTTTATTCTTCACCATCTGATTAGCCTCACCTCTTAAAACTGTACTTTCTTCTAAGAATCTCCCAATTCCCATCAAAGGGAATTCACTTCCTTTGAATGGAGGGATGAGCAGGAGAGAAAATGAATACAATCTTTTCCAGGAAGAAATATAACTGCTTTTACACATAGAAAATGTAATATCTATGCAGAGAGGAAATGCTGAGGAATCTATTAAAAATCTACTAGAACATTACTGAGTTCAGCAAGGTTGTAAAATATAAAATCAATACACAAAACTCAATTATATTTCTATATAATTGTAATGGGCAACCTGAAGTGAACTTTTAAAAAGATTAATTTTGTGTGTAATAGTTTCAGAAAGGACAAAAGGCTTAAGAATAAATTTAACCTAAGAACTTTTAGAACTGCACACTGAAAATTACAATGTTGCTGGGAGAAATAAAAGACTAAATTAATGTAATATATACCATGTTCATGAAGGTCTGATAATTCAGTTTACAAACTTGCCACCATTGTGCTTATGTTGGCAGCACTGTACAAACAACTCAGGAAATTTTCACAACTTTGGTATTTTAGTGTCTTATAGATGTGTTCATGTTGACGTGGTCTGGTGTCTCACTGAGTGGCATTCATTATTGTTGTTGTGTGTTTTTGTGCACCATCAAAAAAAAATGTCAGAGCTTGAATTACAGTAATGAGCAAACATTAAATTTCTTGTTAAGCTTGGCAAGAGCAGAAGTGAAATCAGGAATATGTTAGACCAAATCCATGAGGATGATAACATAAATAAAACAGCAGTATACACATAGATTCAATGTTTTTCTGAGGAGAAAGAAAGTGTCACTGATGAAAAGGGGTCAGGGTGGCAAGTAACAAGCAGAACTGATGATAGCATTGCAAAAATTCATCAAATTGTCATCTAAATTGTTAGCTGACTATGAGAAACATAGCAGACCGATAAACATCAATAGAGAAACAGGTAGGAAAATCTTAACATAAAATCTTGGCATAAGAAAAGTGTGTGCATAAATGGTCCCAAGGGAGCTCACTGATGAACAAAGGAAAAGGAGATTCAAAGTTTGTCAAGACTTTTGGGAGAGGCAAAATGATGTTTGGGGCCACGTTATCACTGGTGATGAAACATGGGTGTACCAAAATGACCCTGAAACAAAACATCAAAGTGCACAATGGAAATCAGCCGATTATCCATGACTAAAAAGTTCTGTCAATCCAAATCAAAGAGCCAAAATGATGTTGCTAACCTTTCTTGATATCAGGGGGATTGTTCATTATAAATTTGTAGCAAATGGACAGACAGCTAACCCAGTTTGCTATTTGTAAGTGCTGAAAGGGTGCATGAAAAAGTTAGATGAATACAGCCTAAACTTTTCATCAACAACTCATAGTTCTTGCATCACAATAATGCACCAACTCAGACAGCACTCTCTGAGGGAATTTTGGGCCAGTAAAATAACTGGATGGAAAACCCTCTCTACTCACTTGATCTAGCCCACAATGACTTTTTGCTTTACCTTAAGATAAAAGAAATATTGATAGAAAGACATTTTGATGACATTCAAGACATTAAGGGTAATGTGATGATAGCTCTGATAGCCATTCCAAAAAAGAGTTCCAAATGGCTTTGAAGGGGGAACTAGGAACTGGCACTGGTGCATACCTTCCCAAGAGGAGTACTTCAAATGTGACAATAGTGATATTTAGCAATGAGGTATGCAGCACTTTTTCTAGGATGAGTTTGTGAACTTAATTGTCAGATGCTGTAGAAGACCCAATATTGGTAGTTATTTTCAAATTTATCTACACTGAATACAATATTTTTAAGAACATTTGGGAAATTCTATCAAGAAAATGTATTTAAATAATACTCTTTCTTTTCTAGGAGTTTTTCTCACAGAATGAATACATACAATAAATGCATATCTCTTACATATTACACAAGAATACACACATATATTTTATGTTCTGTACATGATCTTATGATAGTGAAAATTAGGAATAATCTTCATATGTACTAATGAGAGACTGATTAATTATGTTTGGTAGTGAGGTAGATAGTATTATCTACTGACAATTATTGTTTCCCTTTCCTGTCTTTGCTACAGCTTCACTCTATGCAGAGTATATATGTCTTTATTGCATTGACATGGGAGTTGCTTTAGCCAGAACTCTGTGAACAAGCATACTAAATTCTGCTTCTAATCAAAAGCTTAGAATGGGTTTGGATCATTTGGTTTTTCCCTCTTGAGCTTTGGTCTTCGTTGTGAGAAAAGCTCACCGCACATAGCGATGGCCCCTTAACCTGGGTTTCAGAATAAAAAATACAGAATAAAAGGAAACCTGAACTTGACCCAGAGTCTGAAGCACAGATGCTTCTTTCAATTTGCAGCATTTGGATTGAAAAATAAATGTCTGTTGTTACAAACCACTGAGGTTTTGGGCTATTTCTTAGGCAGTACTTTGAAGCAAATCCCAAACAATACAATACATCTGTGCCTGTACCACCACATGTCCTATAACTTACTATGAAGTCAATAAAAAGAATGAGGTGGACTAATTCCTGGCCCTACTCTCATGTCATCAGTAGCCTCTAAGTACATTTACACATCCAATCCTTTAACTGTTAGTTCTTGGCCCTTTTCTATCATTATTGCCTTATCTGTATGCTATTGATAATAATTGCAACAATAATAACAACAGAATACATATATATGTCACTTACTATCATCTGGTCACTCTCATGACTGCTTTATCTATATTTCACTCATCAAATCCTTATAACTCTAGATTATAGGCACTGTTTTTCACTTATTTTTACAAATGGATAACTGAGGCAGAGAGCAATTGACTTATTTGTCTCAGATCAAAGGGCAAGTAATGACAAAGTTGGAAATCTAACTCTGTTGGTAAAGTCCATCTCATTAACCACTACCCTGTACTATTCCAATTGATGATAATTTCATTGTATTAATTTTCAGTCTTCTTTTTATAATGTAAAAGCAACTTTTTAAAAATCTAATCATACTATTTATAAAATATTTTCTACCATACATTAAGTCATATTTTCCATATTTTTGTATATACTTTGTCATGAACACTTTCTTGATGGGTATATTTTTCATTAGTATGCCATTCTCTTACATTTGCAGTTTTAAGATATTTTCCATTTGCCATATTACAAATCACTCGGACTGATGTATTTGTGTGTAAAGCTTTCTAGCTTGCTTTTCTGGCATATGCTGGATTTTATTCTAAACACATGTTCTAATTTGATAGGCATTAAAGTATCATATCAATTGATTTAATTAACATTTATTTGGTTGATAGGCTCAAAGGGTTCATTTAAACATTGAATAGTTAAAATTTCTTCTTTCATGAATTGTTTTCTTAAGACCTTAATGCAAAAATTTAAAATATGTGTGTTTTGAGACTGGATGGATCAAGATAGCCATCTAGACACAGGTAATACATGCCCATCCACAGAAAATAACCAGGATAGTAAGCAGATTCTTAGTTTTGAATACATCACCTAGGAGAAAATGCTAGGATTCACCAGGGAAATACAAAAAGTGGGTAAGGATAGAGTTCAGGACAACTTGCCCAGCGAGAGACTAGCTAACAGAAAAGAAAAGTTCCTGGACATGGAGAAACAGTAAGAGAGATGCTCCCAAGGCTCTACTCTCAGAGATAAGCTCTTATGATTTGGCTACAAAAGAATCCCCACCCCCAACCCATGTAGGTCTCAGACCTAACAACAGGGAGCTGCTTGGAGATTGCTCAGAAAAATTGCTCCAGAAATGAAACACAACTGGAATCCCACAAGCATCTGCACCTACACTAGCTTGAGTCAGATGCCATCCCAAGAGCCTTGATACCAGAGAAACATGAACACATCTGCAGCACTCGTTGGCTCCAAGAAGGGATAGAGGAGTCCAGACACTCACACATACTCCTGAGAAGGTCCCCACCATACTGCTGAAGGCTGACATTGAGACTGAAATGTGACTAGACAGAACAGAATTTTCCACATGGGGAAAAGCTGGATGGGGCTCCAGCCTTTCTGATTTCGTGTCCAACACATCATGTTGAGAGTTTGACATTGGGCTGTGTCATGACCTCAAAATGACCCTGGGATGACACAGCTGCAGCTCCTGCCTGGTTTGGGAGGGGCAGGGAAACTAGGCTTTCCCCCATGCACCTAAGATGATTGCCCATTATCCCATGCGACCAAACTATCCATGGAACAAACTGCACTACCCACAGTTTCCTATAAGCATAACACTCCTGAGAAGAACACACACTCTCTGATCACAGACTCAAGCATCATTTGGGGAGTTTAATGTTAAGCAATGCCCCACCCTTGGTATGAGTTTGTGATGATGCAGTTGCAGCCCCATGCAGCTGAAGAGGGACAGGGAAGCCCAAGCTTTTCTACACAAACCTAGAACAAGTCCCATTACCCTACTATGGGCTCCTGTGAGACTGAGACCGCCCTCCCCAGTTTCTTTCTATGCTGCTTGCTTGAAAGGGCCCCAATCCTCTGTGATTGCAAGCCCATAGCTGGCACTAGTTTGAAAGTTTAATGCTAGTTTATGACCCACCCTCGGACTGAGTTCAAGGTTATAGGGCTGCAGCTATCACCCAGCAGGAAGGGACAGAAGAGACAAAGCTCTTCTGAGCACACTTAAGATAATACCCACCACTCTGATAAAGGCAGCTGTTGGAGTGGGGACTAGCCTGCCTAAGAAATTGAAGCTGAAGAAGAAAGAAAAAAAGAAAGGAAGGAAGGAAGGATAGAAAGTAGGGAGAAAGAAATCCAAACATTGATCCTAAAGAAGCTTTAAAAGATGCAAGAAAAATCTCAATAGTAATATGAAGAAATCAGAAAATCAATGCAGGATATGAATGAAAAATTTACCAAGGAGATAGACATTTTTTAAAAAACCCCAGAAATTCTGAAGCTGAAAAATTCATTAAAGGAAATATAAAACAATTCAAAGGCTTCAAAACCAAACTAGGCCAGGCAGAAAAGAGAATGTCAGAGATTAACGATTATTTTGAAACAATCTAGTTAGAAAACAGAAGGGAAAATTAATAAAAAGGAATGATCAAAACCTTTAATGAATACCAATAAATCATAACTTCACTTGCTCTTTCAACTTCTAGGTTCAAGCAATGGTCCTGCCTCAACCTTGTGAGTAGCTAGGAATACATAAAGCAACTGAACTTATGATTTCTTGGTATCCTTAAAAACAGAGATAAAAAGTTTGTTCACCATGTTTTAGAAAATAATCAATGAAAATTTCCCAGGACTACCAAGAGAGTTAGACATTCATATACAGGAGGCCCAATGATCCCCAGATAAATAAACTCCAAAAAAGACTTTACCATGGCACATTATAATCAAAATAACTAAAAATGAAGTAGAAGAGAGAATTTTAAAATTAGCAAAAGAAAAGTCTCTGGTAACCTATAAAGGAAACTGCATTAGACTAACAGTGGACATCTTAGCAGAAACCTTACAGGCTAGAAGAGAATGGGATAGCATTTTCAAAGTGCTGAAAGAAAAATCCTGCCAGCCACAGATCTCATATCCCACCACAATAAGCTTCATAAATGAAGAAGAAATAAACTCTTTTCCAAACAATTTGTCACCAATAGACTAGTATTACAGGAAATGCTCCAAGGAGTCTTTAACATGAACATTAAAGATAAATACTCTCCATCATGAAAGCATGAAAATACAAAATTGACAGATCTTATAAAACAAACAAAGGAGAAAAGGGGAACTATTAAATACCAACATGATAGAAGTTCAGCAAATCACAAAGACAAAAAGGCAGAGAAAAAGAAATAAAGGTTACTTAGCAAAAGGTGAAAGATTTATACGATCTTAAAAGTAGAATATCAATGTCTTCACATAGTGATTAAGAAAATGCCATGAAGGCTATGTTTAACAGTTCGACCAAAATATTTCAGATTGTATATGAAGTCAGCACATTGTGCCCCATGATTGCTCTAATGTACACAATTATGATTTAATAAAATTATAAAAAAAGAAATAAAGAATTTATATAAAAATAACAATTAGATATCAACTAACAATATGAAATAAGCAAGCTTCACACTTCAATATTAACCGTAATGTAAATGAACTGAATGTTCCACTTACAAAATAGATTGGCAGAATGGATTTTAAAAAATGATGAAACTGTACGTTGTTTGCAAGAAACTCACCTTACCATAAAAACACACATAGACTGAAAGTAAAGGGGTAGAAAAGATATGGTATAAGCAGTGCCAAGAGAGAAGTCAAATTCCTAAAATTAAAAAAAAATACAAAGATCACAAATGAATAATCTTAAATTTCACCTCAAAGAACTAGAAAAATAAGAATAAACAGAAAAAGAGAAATAACAAAGATCACAGCAGAACTAATGAAATAGAGAGTAAATAAGTAAATAAATAAATAGAATCAATAAACAAAAAATTGGTCCTTTGAAAAGATAAACAATACAGATAAGCCACTACCTTGGCTAATCAAGAAAAGAAGAAAAAGGATTTAAATAAGCTCACTAAGAAATGAAAAAGAAGAGATTACAACTGATACCACAGGAATAAGAAAGATCATCAGAGATAATTATGAACAACTATATAGTCATAAACTAGAAAGCCTAGAGGAAATGGATAAATTTCTAAAAATACTCAAACTCCTCAGATTAAACCAGGAAAAAACCAGAACTTCTCATTAGGCCAGTAATGAGTAAAAATCCTCTCCCCTCCACAAAGGCTCAGGACCAGATAGGATTCACAACAAAATTCTGCCAGACATACAAAGAAGAATTGATATTAATCCTACTAAAACTGTTCCAAAAGATCAAGGAGGAAATTCTCCTTGATCCTGACACCAAACCCAGGAAAGGATACAACAAAGTAAAGTATAGACCAATATTGCTGATAAACATAGACATAAAAATCCTCAACAAAATACTAGCAAGCCAAATTAAACAGCATATGAAAAGGATAATTCACCACAATCAAATGGGTTTTATCCCAGGAATTCAAAGGTGTTTCAACATATAAAAGTCAATAAATGTGATTTGTCACATAAACAGAATTAAAATCAATAACCATATGTTCATCTCACTAAATGCAGGAAAAACATTTGATAAAATCCATCATCCTTCATGATAAACACCCTCAAAAAACTCAGTATAGAAGAAATATATCTAAAAAATAATAAAAGCTATATATGAAAAGCTCACAGCCAACATGATTCTGAATGGGGGAAAGTTAAAAGCATTCTCCAGTTTTGACAGAAATGGAAAAAGAAAAAGATGCCCATTTCCTCTACTTTTATTCAACTTAGTACTGGGAGTTTCTATCCAGGGCAATCAAACAAGAGAAAGAAAAGGCATCTAAACTGGAAAAGGGGAAGTTAAATTATCTCTGCTGATAACATGATCTTTATCTGGAAAAATCCTAAGGACTTCTCCAAAAGATTCTTAGATTTGATATGTTAACTCAGAAAAGTCTCAAGTTATAAAATCAATGTGTAAAGATCAACAGCATTTATATAGGCCAAAAATGACCAAGCTGAGAGCCAAATCAAGAACTCAATCACATTTACAATAGCTGAAATAAATAAATTAAGTACCTAGGAACAAATTTAACTAAGGACATGAAACATCTCTACAAGAAGAACTACAAAACACTGATGAAAAATATCATAGATGATACAAACAAATGGAAAAACTTTCCATCCCCTTGGATTAGAAGAATCAATACCATTTAAATGGCCATACTTCTCAAAGCAATCTACAGGCACAATGTGAATCCTATCAAAATGTCAACACCTTTTTTCACAGCATTAGAAAACAAACAATTCTAAAATTTATATAGCATCAAAACAAAGCCCAAATAACCAAATAAATTCTAAACAAAAAGAACAAAACTAAAGTCATCACATTACCAGATTTCAAATTATAGCATGGTATGGACACAAAAGTAGACACGCAAATCAATTGAACAGAACAAAGAATCCAGAAATAAACCATACACCTATAAACAACTGATCTTCAGCAAAGCAGATAAAAACACGCATTGGGAAAAGTGCACACTATTCAATACATGATGCTGGGAAAATTTGATAGCCATCTGCAAAAGAATGACACTAGATCCCTGTCTGTCACTATATACAAAAATTAGCTCAAGGTAGATTAAAGACTTAAATGTGAGACCCGAAACAATAAAAGTCCTAGAATAAAACCTAGGAAAAACTCTTCTGGACACTGGCCTAAGCAAAGAATTTATGACTAAAACCCCGAAAGCAAAATGTAATAAAAGCAAAAATAGATGAATGAGATTTAATTAAACTAAAGAGCTCTGCACAGCAAAATAATTAAAAGAGTAAATAGACAACCTATAGAATAGGAGAAAATATTTTAAAAATTATGCTTCTGACAAAGGACTAATATCCAGCATCCACAAGGAATTCAAACAACTTAGTACGAAAAAACAAACAACCCCATTAAAAAGTGGGCAAATAACCAGAAACAAGCATTTTCAAAAGACTAAAGCATTAAAAACTGCTCAACACCTCTCATAATCAAGAAAATCACAATGAAGGGCAGCACCTGTGGATCAGCGAGTAGGGCACCGGCCCCATGTACCGAGGGTGGAGGGTTCAAACCCAGCCCTGGCCAAACTGCAAAAAAACCCAAAAATATAGCCGGGCATGGGCTCCTATAGTTCCAGCTACGCGGGAAGTACATCCTGAGCTTCATCATCAGTGAAGTCTTAATTTTAAACATTGCGCTTTCTACCACTTTCTATTTTTTCACCTTATTTAATTTAGTTTTCAAACTCTAATAATTCCATGACATCGTTGAAATCTGTTATTTCTTCAAATTATTTTTCATTATCTCTAACCTAATTTATGCTTTTTCTTCCCACTCCAACAATCATAAATAACTTCTTGCAAACACTCTTAATTCTTCTGTTCCCTTTTGTACTACCTGGAAAAATCTCAGCCCTTGGAAAATTCAATATTTTTATCATTTATGTCAGTGCATGAGTACCTCAATATTGTTGAAGAAGATCACCCAACCACGTTGATTTAACTAATATCAAACTTGAGAAGAAAACATCCAAATGGATTGTCAACATTGGCAGATAATCCTACAACATTCTTTAGTACTTTACTTTTCTAAACTCAAGAATTATTTTACATATTCTCTTTCTACAATTTTCTGAAACAACCCTGCTCCCAGCCACTCTCAGTTGAAGTTTCCTCAAGTATATATTTTCTTTCACTACCAAGTCTACCAGCCCACCTACATTTGAGTTCACATACTTTGTTTGACTTCCTTTTTGTTATAGGTAAAGAGGTGGTTCAATTCCTAGATAAAATCATCTCACAATAGATGTGCATGCCCTTTTCAGTACTTTGTTCTTGCAATTAATTATTTTCTTTTTTGAATAATGATGTTTTATTTTTTACAGGACCAATTCTATAACCAAACAAACATGCTTAATGTCACTACTCTTACAAAAATTATAAGAAATTCTGTCTTGACTTATCTGGTCTTCTCAAGTTATGCAGAACTTGGTTTGGCACCTGTAGCTCAGTGGCTAGGGTATCAGCCACATACACCAGAGTTGACAGGTTTGAATCCAGCCTGGGCCTGCCAAACAACAATGACAACTACAACCAAAACATAGCCGGGCATTGTGGGGGGGCACCTGTAGTCCCAGCTACTTGGGAGGCTGAGGCAAGAGAATCACATAACCCCAAGAGTTTGAGGTTGCTGTGAACTGTAACGCCACAGCACTTTACCCAGGGTGACAGCTTGAGACTCTGTCTCAAAAAAAAAAAAAAAAAAAAAAAGTTATGCAGAACTTTGTGTCTGGTGACAGCTTGAGACTCTGTCTCAGAAAAAAAAAAAAAAAAAAAAAGTTATGCAGAACTTTGTGTCTACTTCCTAAGGAAAAAAAAAAAAAACTATCCTTAAAAAGTGTCTAGAATCACAACCTCCGCTTCTATCTTGCAATTTTGTCATAAAATGACTGTAATTGGAATTTTTCTCCCAAACTTCCTTTGACTGCTCTTATCAAAGCTTCCAATAACCTACATTTCACTAAATTTAATAATAATTATCTGATCTCATTAATGAGCTCTTAACACGTTTAAGAGAATGATCGCTCCTCCATCCTGGAAATACTCTTTTTTAGGATTCTGATGTACCAAATTTACCTACTCCCTTCCTTCCAGTGGACATTTCTCAATTTTCTTAGCTATTTCCTCTCCCAGATCTGTATATGTTGGGGTACCTACCCATCTCAGGGCTCTGCCTATAGTTCTCTTCTTTTCTATACTCTCTTACTAGGTGATTTTATCTAGTTCCAAAGCTTCAAGAATTGTCTACGTTTTCCTGCTCTGACATTTCTATGACCAGATAGGATCTCTCCTTGAGCCTAAGAATTATGTACTTACCTGTCTCTGAAACAACTCCATTTGGATACCTAAAACATGCCACAAAATTAATTAGGGCAAAAAAAAGTTACTGATTTTTTCCCCCATCAAACCTGCATGCTATTTAACATTCACAGATTTCCACATATAAGGAAATGGCATAATGATTCCATAGATTTTCACAGTCGATTCTTAATTATTCCTTTTCTCTTAAACATTACATCTAAAACACCTTCCAAATAATTCACTTTCCCATAAAACAAAATCTGCCCACCTGCTCCTGGTGTTAGACCACTATGCAGACTTTCCTCCAGTCTCCATTATTAGTGACTGACACTTCTTCTTTGGGGTGGCAGAAAAAGGTATAGATGGAATAATCCAGTCACTATACATATAAAGCTATTATTATTGTGAATTGAGAGGTTGTTGAAGTGAGAGACTATGAAAATATTACAATTTCAATGAGGCTTAGGCTATAAGATGGTTTATTCAAAACTTGCTCTTCTGTAATAATGGCATTGTAATTCGCTTTGATTTCTCTAAGACAGTACATGCTACACCATTACTGAAATGGTCAAAGTTATGCAAGCCATGTTGATTTGTTATCATTTTGCTTAATCGTCCTCTATGCTCCACATTAGACCTGAAAGATGAGAGGTTCAAGTTTGGTGATTTAAAAATATCTTTTCAGTTTCAGTATAATGAGATTCTAGGTCAGTCAACAGAGACCAGAACCATTTATTCATGAACTCACATTTTCCCAGATTCCACAACAGGGAACAATATTCACAGGAATGTGATTCATATCAGTTAGTAGCAGTAGACCCCATCAGTTTGAGGCATTTCCAGGTTAGGTCTTAACTCTTTGATCTCAGGAGATGTGCTGCCATTGCCTGTTTTCCTAGGAACCAGATTGGAACTTTCTTGAGATGTAGTATTTCCTAAAAAGCCTTCGAAGAGCTCCTTTAACCTCCTTGTTCCTGAGGCTGTAGATTAGTGGATTTAGCATAGGGGTAACTACTGTGTAGAAAATAGCGACTTGCCGATCCTGGTCCAAGTCATAGCTGGAGGATGGTCGGAGGTACATGCGGATCACAGAGCCATACAGGAGCAGCACAACCAGGATATGGGAGCTACAAATGGACAGAGCTTTGCGCAGGGCAGCAACTGAGTGCGTGCGGGCTACAGCAACACCAATGCGGGCATAGGAACCTAAAATGAAGAAGAAGGGGCTGACCACCACAACTACACCTTCAGTGAATATTAGCATCTCATTGACCACTGGCCTGGTGCAGGAGAGCTGCAGCAGGGGAGTGATGTCACAGAAGAAGTGAGTAACCTGGTTGCCACAGAAGGTCAAACGGGTGACCAACACACTATAAAGGAGGCTGTTGAGGCTGACAACTACCCATGAGGTCAATGTTATGCACAGACAGAGGCGATGGCTGACAATGGCGGAGTATCTTAAGGGGTCACAGATGGCAACGTAGCGGTCATAAGCCATGGCAGCTAGCAAGTGGCCTTCCATGCTACCCACAGCCATGAAGAAGAACAGCTGGATTATGCAGCAGTTGTATGAGATGGTTCGATGCACAGAGAGTGTGTGTACCAGCATTTGAGGAACAGTGATGGTTGTCAGAAATATATCAATAAAAGAAAGCTGGCTGAGCAGGAAATACATAGGGGTCTGAAGCTTGGGATCTGAGCGAGCAACAATTACTAATAGCATGTTGCCCATAACTGCAACGAGGTACATGGCCAGAACAATACCAAAAATAACTGGCTGCACTTCCGGCCAGCTGGATAAGCCCAACAAGACAAATTCAGTCACTTCTGTCCTGTTTCTAGTGGCCATAACACATATTCTACATCACCTGCAAATAGGGAAGAAAGATCATGGGTGGAAAGAGAAGAGAAAGATGTCAAGGTTTAACCAGACCTTAGAGTGAATCTTAGATGCACCACTGAAGGGAGGACATGGTCTTCACTATATGCGAAAAAGCTCAACTTTGTTCTTTGGTAGGGATTTTCATATTCCATTAATTCAACCTAACTTACTTAGGACGTGAGTAGAAATGGTTAATATAATCATTGATTCTATTAATTATTACTTTTTAATGAATACTATAATCTGCCAATGGAGGGACTTATCATGTCTTTTCATCTCAGGTTTTCCTAATAGATCAGCAGGGTACACCAAAGAGGTAACTTTTGAGACTGCTATACAAATAAAAATAATTGACCAAATACTCTATTTCTACATGAATATGAGAAAAATAATTTTAAAATAGTAGAGGGTATTATATGAGAACATATTATAAAAAGCAGAGGTCTCTTCCCCTTTGCTTGCCTACCACCATGTTTAATTTTAGCTCTTCTGATATTTTGCACCTCTGTGCCTCTAAATAATATGCCACTTGCTATGGATAATGTTCATAGTTCAGCAATGATCAATTTTAAGATATCTTTTGGCTCTCTACTCTGAAAGATGAAGTTTCGTGTTGATTACATTATCCTTACTCTTCTCTTCCTTGCCTCAAATGTTGATGATTATTTTAGTTCTTTAATTACTTTTCTGCTTTTAAATGGTATACTTAAATCTGTATTTCTCATTTCACTAACTTTAAGCTTCAGTTCTCCTCTCACTATCCCTCTTACCTTGCCCAAACTTCAGAAAGCTGTACCTTCACTTGTATAAAGTCAAGACTGAAAATGTGAATTTTGAGTTCTAACCATACTTTAAGTCTTCCAAGTAAAATTTTAAAATCCATGAATAACATTCATATTATAATTATGTAAATATTATCTGCTGTAGCAACACAAATGGTTGTAGTCTTCAATGTATCCACTGTTACACTCCAAAAAGGAAAATATTCCTAAAATTCATATAAAATTAAGATTCTGTTCCATATTTCACCAACTCTTCTAAATCATACTTCCTTCATATACTTCTAGTTTGATAAATTTTTTCATATGTATGTATGTATACAGACATACATGTTTGCATATGAATGCATACATACATCCATTAACATATGCACATACACATTTTTTACCATCACTGTTAATAGGCATTCTATCTTTTGTTTATATGGCAGGAAGACTCTGTTAGCTTCCAATGATTCCTACCCCCTGTAGTATTAACTAGTAGGATAAGACAAAGATGATGGGGTATCAGAGCCATAATTAAGTTGCAAAACATTATACCTTCCATTTTGCCTGTAGATTCTCTTTACTGTTTTCTGGGTTTGCACATTTTATGAAGAAAGTTACCTTGTGCTTTAGGTCTACATGATAAAGTACTACACAAAGCCTCCAGCAAGAAGACTGCTCCTAACTGGCAAAAAACCAGCAACATCAACCTATGCATCAGAACAAAGAGATGTCTAATAAAAAGTAATATGTACAGTATGATTGTAATTTACCAGATATGCTTTAAAGTGACCAGAAGAAAATATACCACAAAACTGAAGGATAATTTCTGGATGAGAATTTCTACTGGGTTTTTATTTATCCATTTTATCTTTTATGACCTACATTTTCTAGAATAAATAAATAGCACTCTCATAATGAGATAGAAATGTAATGTGATAAATAAGCAAGTAGATAAAAAAGTATTAAACAGTAACTTCCTAGCTAATACTAGGTTATTATTTTGGTTTGATTCTTTCTTGATTTTGAATAAAAAGACACAAATTACATCAATTTCATAAAGTGTACCACTTATGAAAATAGTCACTATTTTTGCTTCAATAGCAAATCGTCTTCAGTAAAGAATGGAAACTCTATTTTAAGGACATCTCTCCTGGTTCTTTATTTACTCCTGGTTCTTTATTTATCAAAATAAAATAAAGATCATACATGGATCATGTCTGTTCTTGTTTCTCTATTTCTTCCTCTATCCTTTGTTTCAGTGCCATTATGATCCTATTACTCATTCAAGACATAGCCACACACAGTTGTCGACATGGATGTATAGAAGAAAATGAAGGAGAAGAAATGGGAAGGAAGAGAGATAGAATAAATCTTTTCATAGGGAAAGGGTGAAAGACAACCTCTCCAAGAATGAAAATGTAGTAAAGATTTATCCATTATGAGGATAGGAGTGTAATAACATAGATATTCCATTTTCTTCTAAACAAAGCAAAACTTTACTCTTAAAGTAATTATATGCAATAAGAATGATAAGCATAAGTAGTTGTGGCTGACTTCTACAAGGATTCATTGCTGTACCTACCATATTTTCCAATTATCTCAACATTGCACCCAATAGAACCCAAGCTCTGTGGATCCTGTTCAGGCAACTTTGAGGGACAAAGGATGCTGATGCTAGGGAAAGACAGGAAAGAGAGGCTAAATTCTCTTAGGAGAGAGGCAAAGACCCATACACACAAAGACAGTACCTGATCATTGTAAGACAGTAAACTAAACTGAAATCTGGAAGAACAAAATCAAATGGAAGAATACCCAGAAAGGGACAGATAAGCATTTCCAATTCCTCATTTCCCACCTGGAGATTCAAGGACATCCACAGACATAGAGGAGGAAGAGACCTAGAGTGCCAAGTCCCATCGCTGCTTACTCTTAACTTTACTCTTTAATGAGACCACCAATGGACAAATTCTGAGTATTTACTGGACAGCTCTTTGGGGATACATAATAGGTGTACATATTTTCTGTGCACATGTGATGATTTTATACATTTATATAATGTGTAAATATCAAATTAGGGCATCTGATATATCTATCACAATTTCTTTATGCTAGGAACATTTGAATTATTATCGTTAGTTATTTTGAAATGTACAGTAGACTATTGTTAACTAAAGTCACCCTACCAATCTAACAAATTCTATGTTGGGATTCTGATCTACTTAATGCATTCTTGATCTAAATTCTATTTCAAGTCTGTTCTGGTCTATTTTCTCCCCTTGTGGGTTGATGAATCATGTAAATTGAAACTGAGACAGATAAATAAGATCTTTTTACTGTCTCAAAAATAGATCCTCCAAACTGACAAAATAAACTAGGTCCCCAGTCACATGTCTTGCATATAGGAACCATAAAATGTTTCTCCATGTTGCGTGACTATATTCTCCATCTCATTCTCCATGTTTTCACTAAAAAAGTAAAGATAAATTGTTATAATTGACAATTTCTCCAACATATTGCTTCCTTTGACTATGATATTTTGTCCTCCATACACTCTTTGGTCTTCCTAGTGCCAACATCATACTATTTCCTATAAGGGAATTATGATTTATCATTTTCTATTCCCTTTCCATTTACTATTAGGGCAGGGTACTGCCTAATAAATATAGTCTTACCTTGTCTCTGTATCAAACATCATACACAAAGTTAGGAAATGTGGGTAGAGATACACTCCCTCTTGCCCACATCCTTACAAAATAAGGAATCCTCTTTTTGTTTTATAAAAGCTTTTCTATAAGGACGCTTGTCAAAATGAAACATCCTCAATTACATTCTCTCACTATGGGACTCTAACAACCTCAGGGGGCTCCAGTTGTGTTCAGATGAAATACTAATTAGAATGGGCTGAGCTCTTCCACCTTTGTTTTCAAATGGGGCTATGACTCAAGAGCCTGCTCATTGTCTGTGCTTATAGCTAGATATCACCAAGGCAAAATCCATAAAACTTCTGAAAACAACTGTTCCTGAAGAGAAGGTCTACCCTTTAGGGGACACCATACCCTTGTATAATGTCAACAGTCAGGCAAGGAGAAACCCCAAAGGGAAACTGATTCTCATCTTTCCAAACCTATTCTTTCTGCAATTATTGAGTGTTTGCTATTAATTGACACATTTTAACTCCCTGAATTAGTGTAAGTCATGAGGCTTCACATGATAGCAGTGAGACAACTCTGATTGCTATTATGTTTCCCGCCTCCTGCCATGCTTTTCTCATTTCTTGCCCTCACCCAGTTCCATCTTTGACTTCACACTACTTTAAATTGCACATATATTCCTCAGTGTACTGGATTTAAACAAGTCTTTGAGAAATGAAAGAAACAGTAGGATGTTGAATACCATATTGAAAAAATATATGATTAAATACAAACAAAAATATTCTGGCCTCATTTTTAAATATAATAATATTAAAAGGATGACTGATATTTATAGAAAAATGAAGAAAAAATATTCATTCATAGTTTCTTGGTGAAGGCTAAAATCAATCATAAGAGCTCTCTTTGTGTTTCTGTTTCTCTGCTTTCTTTTTCTTCCTCTACCTACGAACACCCTGTGGGAACAGTTTTCACAATATCTAAAAGGAAATCAGCCCACAGAAAGGAAATCTTTTACAATAAATAACTAGATCTATTTTTTTTAATTATTTTTTATTGAGTCATAACTGTGTACAATAATTCAGTCATGGAGTACAGTGTGCAGGCTTCACATACAATCGGAGATATTTTTGTCAACCTGATTAATATAACATTCATGATATTTTCTCATTTACTATGTGAAAACAATTTTGATCCGTATTTAGAAGTTTTCTCCTGACCCTTCACATATGCACCACAAGTGTGATCTCACCCTTTATCCTCTCTCCC